>JAQGAA010002649.1:0-12247 GCA_034696425.1 Isotoma viridis | reverse complement strand
CTTCTAACGTACAGGTCATATTAATTTAAATAACTTTATTTCAAAAACAAACATTCCACTCACAAACTTTGCTTGCAATATTGATTAAAATTGCATGCTTGAGGTTTCATAGGTTTCATTAGTTCGTCAAAATAAACTATTTTGTTTAATTTTTTTATCAGCCTAAGTCTTATTACAAAATTTAGCAACAAACACACAAAGCAGATAACTAACATTTAGTTTTAGTTTTTTCATGAAAATAATTCTCTGAAATGCACAGAAGTCGATATTTTCATTATGTGTTTAGTTTATTTGTTCACACTGATAAGCAATATAGAATAGATTAAAAAGCAAATGTACTTTAGATGAAACTAAATGTAAGGCATTTCGATGTGCTTTCTCATTCCTTACATCAAATTCAAGCAGACTTCATTACACCTAATTTAAATTAGAATTTAAAACTGTGAATTTTGTGTTTAAGCTAGAAACTGATTTACGCCGTTGATTAATCTCCGTTCTCTTTTGCTCATCTTGTCTCGTAAACAATAAATGCTTTCCTAGTGCTCACACGGTCTAGGTCTTCAGTCTCTACTCTAACTCAAGCAAAATTCAATCAAGCTTGGTTAATTATAAGCAAAATGAAAGCTGTATTAACAACTAAGAGAGAAATGGGTGTACAGAAATTAATTGAGTTGACAATGATGTGCAAGACGCTTTTAGGGTCTGCCTAAGAGTTAGAGAAAGTAGAACCAAAATGAATGTTATTCAAATTGTGCAATCTTCCTTGAAAGTTAGGAAGTGATTATTCAAAGCTAAATAAGAAATAGAACATCAAAGCAAGCATGTAGTTTATTTGGTACTGGCAGTTTTTGAGCCTGGAAAAACATTTGTAAATACCGTCCGGATATTTTTCACCTTGCTCAGATAGAAAATGCACTATCCCAGGTGTAAATTTAGTTTGCCTTCACACTGTTCACAGCCTAGCATACAAACTTAGAATTCGGAGTGAAATGTACAAAAAGCATAAATCCTGAAATAGTTTTGATAAAAATGATTTGCAGAGCTTTCGTATCTCCTATTTCTCTACTTAATTTTCAAATCTATATTTTTACAAACTAAATTGTTCAGTTAATTTTTGTTCTTCACACTGTCACAGTCAGTCCCATCATGACGTCCAGTTCGTCAAAGTATATCACAAGAAGAACTTTGTCAATAGTTCTCTATTGTGGTACTGTCCGTTAGAACTAAGAAAGTGCTATTAATTTTTTGCGAGTCAAAGGCCTATTACGTTTCTAAGTTGTAATTAAATTTGATATGTTAATTCCTAATAAATAAATAACTGATTTTTTTGTTATTTGTTTTTTTTTCAATTCTTATGAAACAAAATTAACCTTTTAAAAAAACTTAAATATTACTTTTTATGGGCACCTAAACTACTATTGCATTTTTATCCGGGCGCATAGACTGTATATGCATCTTTTCATCCGGGCACATGTTTTTTTCCGGGCTCAAAAACTGCCACTACCGTTTATTTTATGCAGAGGCCACCTTTGAAGGGAGTACGCTTAAGTAACTAAAACAAGACTGAAACATGATGTCGTGTAATGGTAATGGTAACTTAATTATCTGTAAGAGAACAATTGTACAAAATGTAAGGTTTTCAAAAAGCATAGACCTCGGAACACTGTTTCATGTTTTTTATTTTTATTAACGTTCTTTCCTATGCTACAAGAAAACTTACTTTTAATGAATTATCATGCTGTAGTGAAGGTGAAAACAAAACAACTAATTTGAGTTTGATCAGCTTTAATAGGTCTAATTTTCGCTAACAGTTGACATTCGTTTTTGTTTTTATGAAGATCTTTATTAACAGCGAGCGAATACAAAACAAGTTTGATTGTTTAACCTTAAACTTAATTTAACACCAATGTAATTTATAATTACATAAAAATGTTCTGAAACTTGAAATCAAAAGTAAGACCTACTGCCTAACTAGTAACCAATATAGGTAATCATTTGATCTTGATCCGGTTAATTTATTTCCTTATAGCCTTTCAAAGCAAAATCGGCTGAAACATTTCCTTAGTTTGGACATTTTTTTTATTATAAAAGTAGTAAATCCTTGTAATTTTAAATTGTATAAAGAACTGACTCATTTACTCATAAATTTATAAGATTTGTGCATGATAAATACAAAATACCACTTGTCAAAGTAATCATAGTTACATTTTGTCTGAACTTGAACAGTTTGTTAAAATATTAAAATTCAGTCATGGTTTCGGAAGTGAACATATTTATTTGCAATTTATTTATTTTGTTATGGCTTGTGTTTTGAAAGACATTTAAGAAAGCTTGATTTTTAACTTTATGTTTACACCATCTCCTCCTAAGAGGACGGAGATAATAAAAACAACGCTGAAGAAGCATGGCTGATCTCAATGAGCATATTCCCGGCAGTGCAACTCCAGAAAACCCGACACTTACAGAATCTCCGCCGGTAGCCACTTTGACTTTTTCCACTGAAAAATATCTTAAATATCTGACACTGACTGTTGACACAATTGATTATCTATGTCATTTTAATTAAATTCTGACACAATTGATTCTTTTTAGGGTTCTGCCAGCCAATCAATTGACTCAATTCCTCAGGAAGATGAAACCAAAAAATTATACGACAAAAATAAATGGCATGATGTAAATTAATAATTCTTTTAATCCCCTCATTTGAGCTTTGGGCAAGCTTACCGTTTAGTACATATAAATACATCAAATGATTAAAATTTCATAGTTCGAGTCTCAGTATTCTACGGCAGTTCAGCAATCCGCAATTGTGGAACGAGAACAATGGGGAAATCAATGCGAATTTCTAATGTCGTGCATTGCTAGTGCTGTTGGACTAGGAAATATTTGGCGTTTTCCTTTTATAGCTGGAGAAAATGGAGGTGGAGCGTTTTTAATACCTTACCTCGTGGTTTTGACAGTGATTGGACGCCCTTTATACATGCTTGAGCTTGGTTTGGGTCAATTTTGCACAAATGGTCCCATTAAAGTTTGGGAAATGGCCCCTGCTTTTCGAGGTTTCTTGAAAATCTATTTCAATTCATCTTAATTTTGCACGAACAATTTTTTTTGCAAAGAAACTAAAAAGCATTCTTCGATTTATCTTAGGTGTTGGATTTGGGGCTTGCATCGCTTCATTTTTAGTAGCAACTTTCTACTGCGTTATCATGGGATGGAGCATTCTCTATTTTTATTACTCATTCCTTAAGATTCTCCCTTGGACAGAAGATCAAACTTTGTTTGATGGAATTAATGTGGTGCGCAAGCACCCACCGGAACCTGCGTCATTTTTCGTGTCAGTATAAAGTAGATGCTTTTTATTATTTTAAAATTTATAATTTTATGCTTAGTTTTGTTTTATTTATTTATTTTAGACACATACATCTTGGCGAACCAGCTTACCATAACTTTACCTTAACTGACTTTTACCAAGAGAAAGGACTTGATGGACCTCCTGTGAAACATATTGCTTACGCATTAGCAATTGCATGGGTGATGGTATGGTGTATGATGATTGGAGGAGGTATATCAAAAATCTACTTTCCATGAAAACTTTTAAGGCGAAATACTAAATGCCAAACATTGTATTTTACATTTAAGTATCGGGTTCGGGAAAGGTTGCCTACTTTACAGCGCTTTTCCCTTACGTTGTGCTGCTCATTTTGTTGATTGGAGGATTAAGGTTGGAAGGGTGTTGGGATGGAGTTATATATTTTCTTAAGCCAGACATCAATAAGATTTTAAAACCTAAAGTATTTGTTCTTCAAATTCATTACAAAATTGACATTACAGTACTATAAAATATAAATAATTTTTAAACTCTCAAGGCATGGTTTCAAGCCGTAGGCCAATGCTTCTTTTCTCTTGGAATCACCTTTGGAGGATGTATTATGTTTGCCTCATTTAATCAATTTCATCACAAGCTTGGAAGGTATGTTATATTGCCCTCATAAAATCTATTTTAATGCCAAAATACAATTCGTTTAGTTTTGAGGAGACAAGACTATTAGAGACTATTAAAGGTTAATTGATCCATTTGCTTTTATACAGAGACATAATGGTCATCAGTATCATGGATACATTTACCAGTCTGTTAGCTGGAACATGCCTATTTTCCTTGATTGGTCACCTTAAACATTTACATGATAAGAACCATATCAATAAGAAAAACATTTCAGAAATTGCAGGGTCTGGTGGAGCCGGAATGGCATTTATTACATTTCCTTCAGTTTTGACTGCATTTGGAAAATATCCTGGGCCAAATGTATGTCATCAGGAGTATTAATTGATAAGTTCAAAAATTTTACATGAGTTCATTGTTTGTTTAACAATCTTTTAGATAGTTTCGACACTCTTCTTCTTTATGATCATTGTGTTAGCTGTTGGTAGTGCAAATGGTCTTGTAGGAACCTGTGTGACCGTAATATGCGACTATTTTCCTAAATGGAAAAGATGGATAGTTGTAACTGCAATGTGCATAATCTGCTTTTTTCTAGGACTCATATATTGTTGTCCTGTAAGAACCGTTGTATTAATTAACAAAAATATAACTCTATTATTAGTATTAGTATTTCAATTTCAAGCTTAGTCAACTCAAATTTGATTTACTGAAAAAGAATGCAAAATGAACATATTATTAATACTGCTACATTTTAATCGAAAATTTAATATTTTAATAGACAGGAGGCCATGTGATTGATATTGTGGACAAACATGGGTCAGAAATGATAGTATATGTTATTGCAATTTTTGAAGTAATTGGAATATCTTGGGTCTATGGGCTTAAGAACATCAGTGATGATTTGGAGTTCATGCTTGGTGGACGTATAAGCCTTTATTGGCAGATTTGCTGGGGCATATGCTTGCCTGTTTTACTCTGTGTTATATTTACTGCTTACTTAGCGACTTACACAAGAGATCCGAATTGGCCAAATCTAGCCGTTTGTATGTAATTTATATAAATTCGTATGAGTATTAATAATATGATTTTGTATTTTATATTATACTTTAGACTTTAACTACTGAACCCTAAATATTTTAATTATACAGATATGGCTTGGACTTTGACAGTCGTAGGTTGGCTAGTGGTTCCAATCACAGCTTTAGTAGCAATACAGACTAGGAAATCATCTTCATTTACAAATGTAATTTTTGCTACAAAAATTTAAATAATTTTCCAACCAACGCTTAATTTTTGAATGCATATTTTTTTGATTGAGTAGAGAATAAAGGCAAGCTTTTATCCTACTAGGAAGTGGGGACCAAAAGGTGCGTATTTCAAATTTCAATACGACTTTATAATTGTAAAGTGCATTTTTAACTTGAAATCTATTTCAATTGCAGATCCATCTATTCGAGAAGCGTGGAGACGTTGGAAAAGAACAAAGCGTCCGGAATATAACATCACCACTCGTGTTTTGCATAAGCTAGGATTAAGACCTACGGATGTTTCAATGAATCCAGATACATATTGGTCAGTTGATTTAGATTCACAATACCAATCAACAGCGAATTCCCAAGGGCCTTCAGTCAGCAAACTTCCACCAGGTGCTGAAATAGCACAAAGTAATGAGAGCGATCCACCACCTCCAGCTTCTTAATATATGAACTCAAGGCAGTTCTCAAAATTACAAGTCATACTTATATGCTAAGACACAAATTTAAATGATAAGAAATAAGATGTTGGAGCAGCACGTAATACATAATAAAATTATTCAAATAATAATCTGATCAAGTTCTTAGTAATAGTGTAAATTTCGTATATATTCTTTTAAGGATTTGTTCATACTAATCATACTATATTTTTTCATATTTTTTCATACTTTGGTTACATTAAAATGATCCCATGGATTTATAACCATTTAAAGCTCCAACGATATGCATAATGTTTTAATTTTAAACAGCGAATGATGGTTTTCATGGTGGACTAGTATATTGGGCGTTAAATGTAATGCCATCATTACAGTATATACAGTAGCCCATCGCCCATCCACACACTCTGTATTCTAAAATATTACTATTACGTTGATTTTGACTAAAAAAAAGCTCTGAATTACTAACTTTATACCTACCTTTCTACCTTTTTGTACTAGCTCATAAAATTCCAAAATTAATGACTGAATTCAGCAGAATGGTTTTAAACTGCGATTGCTCTTCATAACATAAAATTAATGACTGCAAATGAATTGATTATGCCCGTAAATGACGTGTATTTTTCCAATTAGCAATCCAGTAAAAAGCGTTGTATTTTGATTCGATACGAATTTTTAGATAGCGCTTTGTCTTGTTGTTGATGGAAGAATGTATTTCTATTCATAATTAAAAAAGAAATATAAAATTCGAATAATATGCAAATACATTTTAATTAAGAGGCATACCCTTGAGTGACATGATGCTATCACAAGCCTATTTCTCTTATCTAAAAATTGTCTTCTGTCAAGATACTACAAAATGCTAAACATCTATGACGACCACACAAATATGATCATCTTCGAAATTTGCCCGCAGAGTTATATTCCTTTTCCTTTCAGAAATTATCACAATAATTTTTCCTACGCTGACTTTCTCCCTTGTTGATTCTGTCATAGGCAGATATGTCAGACCAAAATGAGGAAAAAGCGCAAGAGGAAAAAGGTCCTGACTCAGAATCCACGGGCACTGGAGTAAGCTTTACTTATATTTTAAACGCCTTTAGACATTTAAACAAATTTAAAAATGTACGAAATGTACAATACAAGTGTTTTATTAAAATAATATTCACTCAGAACTTCAATAAGAGTCAACTTACATAAAAAAAAACTTTATTCATGCTTCCAATTTTTAATTTGAAATTTTGTTGAATTCTGAAAACATTATGGTTTCTTATCTTCTCATCAGGAAAAATCCATAGTAGAAAACCAATCGGTCAGTCCTGGAGACGAGGAGGAAAATGTAGAACAGATTAGCGAATATAAATGGCATGATGTAAGGTCTAATAAAATATTGCACATGGACATATTATTCTTACTAATGGAAAAATGTCTATATAATACTTTTGTTTTTTAAAACTATAGTTTGAATCTCAATACACTTTAGCGTTACAGCAATCTGTAATAGTTGAGAGGGAGCATTGGGGAAATCATTGTGAATTTTTGATGTCTTGTATTGCTAGTGCTGTTGGTCTTGGTGAGATGCAATTTAATTTTTAGTCATGATTGATGATAATTTAGTGCTTTAAATGATTTAGTGTTTAAAACAATTTCTAGGAAATATTTGGCGTTTCCCAATTATTGCTGGACAGAATGGTGGTGGAGCGTTCCTGATTCCGTACTTAATTGTTCTTACGATTATTGGTCGTCCTATTTACCTGATGGAACTTGGGTTAGGACAGTTTACTTCTTCTGGTCCTATAAAAGTTTGGGAACTGGCACCTGCTTTTAGAGGTAATGAAAACTATTTAATATTGCGAATTCTATCTTTCATTCAATAATGAATTCTTGTTGGGACCCTTATTTCTGTTTTTATATTGTTTTGTTGCCTTAAATCATATAATTTATTTTGAGTTAACTGTCGTAAAAACAAAAATAGTCAAGATGACTATTTAAAAAATAGCTAGTGCAAGCATTATAAAACATTTTCAATCATTACATGATTGCTTTATCTGAATTATTATGTGAAGCTGAAATAGATGCTTTTTTGAAAGAATATGAATTCAAGTATCCTAAGTGAACCCTGAAATGAAAAATTACGTATAGAGATGGATAATATACGTAATTTTTCATCTCTGAAGTGAACCCTGATGTATAATATCCCTTGCAGGGATACTTCGTTGGTTATTTGTAAGATTCAGCTTAGCGAGCATTTTTTAACAGGTGTTGGATATGGGGCTGCCTTAGCTTCATTTTGTGTCACCTCATTTTACGTTGTTATACTTGGATGGAGCATAATGTATCTTGTATACTCGTTCTTTCTCACGCTTCCTTGGACTAAACCAAACAACGCTTCTCATTTTTACAAGTAAGTGAAGAAAGCATAGCTTTGCAATTATTGTTTGAAATACGTATGTGAATTCAATCGTTAGTTAAATTTATCTTAACGATTAGATCTAACCTCTTGGGACAGCCAGATAAACCCTGGAATGAAACTGACTTCTGGAACGAGAAAGGGTTGGATGGAGCTCCTATGCCGTATTTGGCATTGTCCCTTTTTGCAGCATGGTTCCTTGTTTGGTTGGCTATGGTTTTTGGAGTTTCCGGATCAGGAAAAATTTCTTACTTCACAGCTTTATTCCCGTACTTTGTGCTTTTCATCCTTTTACTTCGTGGATGCTTGTTGGAAGGAGCTATGGATGGGGTCTTATTCTTTTTCAATCCTAATTTCGACGATCTATTAAAGGCCCAGGTACACGGTATAGTATGCATATATTCTAGAAACATCGCTGTATATTTTAAAAACGGTAATGATTAATATGGTTTTCCCTCAAGACGTGGTTTCGAGCAATTGGGCAATGTTTCTTTTCTCTTGGAATTATCTTTGGTGCATGCTTCACATTTGCTTCATTCAATCAATTTCATCATCAGTTGGGAAGGTTGTCCAAAACTCGACACTCAAAAATTACCCTAATTATAATTAAAATTAGAAACTTTTTTAATTATACTAAAACCTTGACTATAGAACGCGCCCGATTTTTAGAAAAAGTTCAATTCGTCGAGTAGGAAAGGTTAATCAATACTTTTTAAATAAAACTCAAATTCAGCATTAATAAATTCTAAAAAAATACAAGATTTTTGTAATTTTTTGCCATTTTTGTTTGATTTTCTTTTGCAAAAGTAGAAGTTTGGGGGTTCGAAGACGAACAGTTTTTCAGTCTGGATTGTTAATATTTAAGAAATTGTATTTTAACCCAAATTCCTTCAAGCTTAAAAATGCACTGAACTTATATTGTAACTGTAAGTTAGCGATTACTATTGTATATGGATATATATATTTCAATAGGAAAGGTCATCTGATAATTTGGATTTATGATTAAGGTTCGAAATTAGGCAATCGGCTTATTAACAAGGTATTTCTAAGTCAAGGTTTTATATAATATTATAAAATTTTTCGTATAAGTCGTGTTCGTGTCTCCGTATAATAAGGCAATCGTGTTTTCGTATAAGGCAATTAATGCAGCTTAGAATCTTTTATTTTAAAGAAAGCTCAAACTAAAGACCAAACTGTCTTTGTATTTTCTAGAGACATTTTGATAATCAGCATTATGGACACCTTTACTAGCATCCTGGCTGGGGCCAGCTTGTTTTGCTTGATTGGAAATTTGTCATTTAACTTACAGAAAGCAGCCAAAAAAGCCGGAATAACCTCGAAGAAAGGTTTAGAGGTTAAAGACATTGCATCGAAACCAGGTGCAGGAATGGCATTTATTACTTTTCCTACGGTCTTGGAACATTTAGGAAAATACCCTTTTCCACAGGTAGTTTAAGTTGCTTTCTAATTCAGTTCAAATTGAATTAGAAAGGAACAAAACAGAGTATAAATGAATAAACTATATTTAAACTGATGAAGTATGAATATGAAATGAGTTATACATGTTATATTTAAAATTACATTCAATTATTTTCAGATTTTCTCGTTCCTATTCTTCTTCATGATGATAGTACTGGCTATTGGTAGTGCAAGTGGCCTGCTTGGAACTTGTGTTGTCGTTGTGTGCGACAAGTTTCCAAAATTAAACAGGAAGTATGTTGTCACCGGAACTTGCATTCTTAGCTTTATCGTTGGTCTAGTTTACGTTTGTCCTGTAAGTATTTAAGTTACATACTTAATTGTCAATAAATACAAAACTAAAACTGAACAAATAGTTGGTTTTTTGATTTTCTTAGAAATCTTACTTTTGTAAACCCTCTAAAATTAGCACAATTTAATGAAATTGATGAATAATCGTAATATATTTCAATTGATTAAACACATTGAGAATTTCTAATGCATTTAGGCTGGCAGTACAGTAATGGACATAGTGGACAAACACGGATCTGCAATGCCCGTTTACGTTCTCTCTATTTTTGAAGTTGTAGGAATAATTTGGGTTTATGGACTTAAAAATTTCTGCAATGATATCGACTACATGTTAGGCCCTCAGAGTTACTGGTTGTATTGGCAAGTTTGCTGGGCTTCCCTTCCTATCATATTAACATCAATTCTTATCTCTTACTTTGTGAGATTCAAGAACGACAAAACGTGGCCAACTGCAGCAATTGGTGGGTCTAAACTTTATGTATAATTTTTATGAATTTTACTTCTTGGGTGCAATGGATGAGGCTTGATTTAAAAAATAGGTAACATTAGTAAAATTGTATATTATTGCATTTATTTTTCTTAGCATCCGGTTGGACTTTAACTGTGTTGAGTTGGCTAATTATTCCCTTAGTCGGAGTTATAGCCATTCAAACGCGAAAATCAAGTTCATTTAGAAAGGTAACTGACACAAATGTGTTTAAATGTAAACTTTTTCTGATAATCTAAGGTTTGGATATTTGACTCTAAAATGCACCCGTTATATTTATTGGCAGCGAATTATGGCAAGTTTAAATCCGAGCAGAAAATGGGGCCCTAAGGGTAATTATTTTGCTTTGTGTATTATTATTATTTTATAACAAATTGTTGATTTGATTTTTAGTGCTTTTCATAGTTCAAGTTTACTAAAATGTTCGTCAAAATTCTGAAAAATATGACAATTTCTCGTAAATTAACAAGTATGTTCTCATTCTCACTCAGCATCTCTGTAGTATTTCCACTCTGCATTTTGAGAGTTTACATATTTTATGCATAATTAAAAAAACGAATTCTTTAAAAAATCCACTTTCATTTTTATACTATGCAACTTGCATCTGTATCTAACTTCATAATATTAATATTTTAGAAAACACAATATATGGTTAGTAAAAGAAGTCCCTCAAGATTTAAAGTTTAATAGTATAAATTTTAATTACAGAGCCTGTAATTCGAGATGCTTGGCGTAGATGGAAAAAAACCCAGCCAACTGAATTCCGGATAACGGGAAGAATCCTTACAAAACTGGGTTTAAGAAAACCAGGTACTGATTATTCCGATCCTAGGAACTATTGGACAACTGAAATGGATTCTCAGTATCAGATCAACCAGAGTGAATTATATCTTCAACAGAGCTACATCGGTGGCAACGGCAAGGATCCTCCAACAGTTTTTAATGTAGCAGTAAAAGCTAATAATATACCTGTTAAAGATGCCTTAGAGGTAACTACACCGCCCCCTTTAGCTAAATAAATCTTTTTTTTTGTATTTAAATGAAATAAAAAGTTTTCTGTTTTACTGAAACTCAAAAATGTATTCTCTTCATCTTTTCATGGTTGTCGACATAGAATTCAAAAAAGTTATATTTGATTAGCTCGCAGATATTTTTAAAAGCTTGTATGTGATAGAGCGAGGTTTATAAATGCAAATGTTTTGTTAAATATATTTTCTCTGGCATAGTTGCAGTATTTCTTACTATTTCTTTTAACTTATATTGTTGATTATATTCAGAGCTTCAAGAACGTCGAAGGGTGCTTTATGCTCATTTTGTTAGAGCATTCTAAGTTCTGGATACGGACACCCTTAAACCAAACAGCTCGGTTTTTCATGAAAATTTTGTAAAAATAAAATTATCGTCTGTTTTGATAATTAATGTAAATCTTTTGCACTAAATCGATGCACGATTATTTTGCAAATCTAATATAATAGGTAAATTAATTATAAGCATTCTTTTGATAGATTTTTTGTCATCTTGTTTCTATTTCTAATTCTAAGCTCATGGAACCTGTCATTTTTGGGTACAAAAAATACCATGTCATCGTAACGTGCGAAACTTTTGCATATGAGTATATAAAATAATTTATTCCTTGACCATATCATAAATCATATCATCCCTGGATTTTCTTGGTATTCGATTAAATACGTTGTACTTTTAATTATTTTCATTGCAATATTAATTTAGCAAAATGGAATTTCAAATTAATTGCTAAATTCCATCGTAGCTTCCGAATCTGAAATTCCGAAGACAACAAAGAAAGGCTATTCTTGTAAGTCGGAGTCTGATGGATACTCCACAACCTCAATGCTAAAAGGTGCAGGGAAAATGACACTAGCATTGAGTAAAACGCACAACAAAACATAGACTACACCGGCTCTGTACGAAATACAAATTCTAAAATAAAAT
>JAQGAA010002648.1:0-12249 GCA_034696425.1 Isotoma viridis | reverse complement strand
GATTCTCCTTGGGTGTTTATGATTATATGATATGAATGTGGAATTGGGGTATGAAGTTGAAGTTGCATCGTTTACTTGGTGTGGGCGAGGTTTCCCCACAGGAAATTTACTTTGATATATTACCTTAGGGAAATCCGATTTCTACTTGGTCGACCCAACCCGACCTTCTTGAACCCTTTTTCGTAACAGGGATATATCGACGAAGAAGGGTTGTAGAATTAAAGAAATGAATTTGTTTCATTTCATTTTCATCTTTGAGTGATAGTTTTAAGTTTTTAAAACTTAAAATTCCATATGCATCCCAACCCAACCTAGAATAACTGAAAACCACTCACCCAATTCCTTAACAATTGTATTAAATTCAAATATACTGAAAGCAATAACAAACTTGACCTTCCTTCAAGTTCTTCAATCAATAGAATTTCATTATACGCGAGAAAGGGGTTTTTCAAAGAAAGAGTTACGTAATATGTTCCAAGAAAAATTGCATTCAGTTCAGGTCTTCTTATTGGAATTGCATTTATTCATTGTCTTGAGCTCTGAATGATAAATACTTAAAACGTTGCAATATCCTATCTTGTCTACGTCCTGTTGAACCAATCTATTTTATTATCTTCCTTTAAAGTGTATTGAATTCACTAGCCCAGTCACTCATCAATTCAGTCTTATAAAATGTATTTGTAAAAGCTTAGCCAAGCCGATCTGCCAAACGGTTGAGTTTACTTACAACAGTGAAAAAAAATTTAATTTAAATCGAATCCAAACAAAGCTTCTTAAAACTGTCTGTAACTGATACCAATGCCAACAAACAACTACTACTCATCGAATCGTGAAGAAAGCACTTAAGTAAACAATGCTATGCTTTCACCACTTTCCTCTCAGTGTACCAGCACCACCACCACTGCCATGCTATTACTGAGAAGTTTAACTCATTCCAATTCCATATACCGTCAGCTATCAGCGTTAGATGCACTTTCTTTCCAGCAAGGAACAAGGAATCTTTAATCAAGCCAAATTTAAATGCTACCATAAAACTCATTTTCATCTGAGATAGAACTCAAGTCGTCTTTCTAAGAGTCTTAGATGTATGTGCTTGGCTGTATATACTAACCTTGTGAAGACTGCAGAGAGAGGAGAGTATAACGTTCTTATTGCCTAAGCAATCCTAGCCACGTGCTTTAAATGTAATGACTAAACTCTATCACAAAGCTCATCTTCCTAGTTATAGTCATCACCCAACTTCTTATACCCCATAGTGAACACACGGTCTGACTGGAGGGTAGGCCAACCGACTTGTTTAAATCTTGAAGACCGTGTGTGAAGCAAGACCAAGACTTTAACCAATTCCCTCGCTTCCTGATTTTGTATTTTAGCACAAGTAATGCATTACAAGCAAACCTAGCAGCAAACCAAGCCAAGCTATCTAAGCAAGGCAGCGAACCAAGGGTAGGTTAAACTTTTACTTTCTCTTACATCTGTCCGTACCATAGTAGTAGTTCTTAGTCGAATTCAACCAAGCAGTTCAGTAACCAGAGCCAAAGCCCATCCTGACAAGTAGACAGTATTAGGCTGAAGGATGGATGCTGAAAGTAAGACAAAATTGTAAAGTCTACTAAGAGCAATTTCTTGATAGTTCCTCTGTCCTCAGTCAGTCTCTACTCATTGGGATAGGATGCCTTGGCGAATAATGCAATCTGCTTTCCCTTGAAGATTTAGATTGTGCAGTTTCTATTCCTGTTTTAAGCTATAAAATCCACCTCGTGCTTTTCATTCTGCGTACTGATTCTACGAGGAAGTATATTCTAAATCTGATGTTATAGTTCATGTAGTACATACATGCGTCTTATGTTTAACGGACCGGGTAGGCACTGACTACTTGTCTTAGCTATTTGCTTGGCACTGTTTCTACTGTGTTGGAGTAAATGAATAAAGTTAGTTCTTCACGTTTTTTTTGTAGAAGGATGAGCACATGTATCAGATAATGAAGGATTCATCCTAGTAGTATGTCGTAATGTGTGTGCTCGAGTATTGAAAGACGAGTCTGTAGAAATACTCTCACCAAAAGATGATGATAATAATACATGGAGCATAATAATCTACTAAAATCTTCACTCATCTGGCAGCAAACCATGAAAGTATTTTAACCAACTGAACCAGCCTACTAGAAAACCAGGAAAAGTCTCTTCGAATCCCTTAGTTTTACTTTCAGTTGGATTGAGTGAGAGGCTTAGATCAGCTTAAAGTTGCATATTTTATATTTTCATATAATTTTATGCCTAAGTATTTCCTACTTTATATCATCTCTCTTGTTTGAATCTGAATAAAGGTAGAGAGAGTGTAAGGGATTTCTCTTTAGTAGCAGCTATAAATCTGAGCCACAATATAGATGCTAGCCATGTTTCACCATTTCATATTCAATTCCACTTTACATTCTGTTAAATAGACTGTGCATTATGCAATATGTAAACCTATCATAATAATGAAGTTATGTGTCGAATCCCTCTGCTTATAGTATGATTGTGTTGAGTCTACTCATAATGATAAGCTCTTTTGTTCTAGCACCAGGTTTTGAGGATATGTTTTCCTTCTGTAAGCCTTATTGTGCGTGCACGTTCCTCTCTTGATCAATTTTCCAAGCCTTGTTCTAACTTATTCAAAGTAAAAGAGAAAGCAGGCATGGAACTGATCTAACAAATGTGTAGCTATCACTACTACTGCATGCAGTCAGTCTGAGCCTATTGGTAAAATCTCCAAACTTTGTCTAGAGCAAAGAGACAGAGAGATCATCAAAAAGCATGGATTCGACAGTGAACTAATTCTAAGCCCACTTAAGCCAGATAGAACAAGCTATATGTATGTAGGTGGTTTTAGGAAATACAAAACACAATAGAGAAAGTATTCCGATACGTTGTGTTCTGAACTCGTATGAGACTGTATTGAAAATCTGTTGAAAGTTACTAAAGCAAAGCACTACAAATACAGCTTGGATCCGTAGACTTAGGTACTTATTGCATATAAAGACACTCAACGTGATGAGATGCACTTGTATAATAACCCCATCAGCAGTTCTAACTGTAGTAGGAGTTTTCGAGTCTTCCATCATACTTCTAAGCTCTAAGGATCCAAATGTGATCATCATCTTCTTCATCAACATCATCATGACCGTCATCAGAGGAAAATGAAGGTTATTTAGAAGCACATACTATATTGAGATGTTATCTCATGTATGGGATAGGGTTATTAAGGATGATGTATATGGTATAGAAATAATAATAATAATACAAGCCAAGAGTAGAAAGCTTGGGTGCATTTGCTATATAGATGTGTCATTTATATTGAAGGCAGGCTAGGCAGAATGAGATGAATCAGAGCTGGGCTTTTGGCAAAAGTGGCAGCCAACTTTGACAATAAAGTAGAAAGTTCTGTGATGCAAAATGCATGTGGAAGTGAAAGCATATAATACACACACAAAGGAAATCACTTTTTCCTTGTCGTATATAATGAGATGTGACTTTTGCATGAATTTGTTTGGAACATGTAAGCAAAGTGTGGCCGGACAAAGCAGAATTTGTTTGTTTAGAGTTTTAGGAAGTTAAATCAGTTCAAAGGACTGTCAGTAGTATGTGTATAGTATTACAGCGGTGTTTTTCTACAACAAGCAGTTTAATACGGTATTTTATTGATTTTCAAATTTTATCATATTCGTTCAACATAGAAAAGGCGGACCTTGACTGGCTGGGTAGCGTGGTTTATGTAATTTGTATGCATATTGTAGTAATTATCTTCCATTCTTATTTTCTTATACAGTATGACCCAGAGTGAAGTAATTAATTTTCCAAGAATTTTATGTTTATTACCATATTATTTGTTATTACTGTTAATTACCTGCTGTAAGTCTAAGTATTATGTTTCTGATGAAGTTAGTCAAAAGTGAAAATAAAAACCGGTAAACCTTCATATTATTTTCTTAGAATGACGCTCAAAATAGTGTGGGCGTAATTGCTAGTTTTCTAAATGTGTTATTTTTGTGCCTGTTAAAGCAATATATCCGCCTGAGTCTGGCACACGTATATACACCCACACTAACTTTAAATATTCAGGAGAAACTGCTTGTTCGCCCAGTTTTTAGAAAGCAGTAAGTACTACATCATCAACTTTTGCTCTTCTTATATAACGCATAATATGTTTATGTAACAATAATATGTAATCGAACTTTCTCCATATGTTTCTAAACGGAAATAGCCAAGTTGGCAAAATCAGACCTATGAGCTTTCCATTACATCGGGTAAGCAAATCAGGAAATTAATTTTGTTCTCTTTGATCTTAAAAATGTATTCACTGAAACTACCTTCAGGGCTAGATTACATTTACACAAAGCTTAGCTAGCATACATAACATGCAAAACATCCTTGTGTATATGGTTCAACACGAAAGCGTTGTTTATTTTCAATGTTTCATCAACATATGTATACAGACAGACATAACCCTTCCTGTTCAGATCAGAAGTTCGTAAAATATCTAAATAAAGGCATCAAAGATCAGTGAGTTTTCTACTGCAAAAAATAAATTGTAGACATGAGTATAAGTGTATTCTGCGAAAAGCTTGAGTTGTTTATGATGATGATGATTACTAATGGCGATAAAAGGAAAGGTGTTCTTTGGTTGCTTTCACGAAAGGCTTTGGATAATTCATACTTTTGCAACTTGTACCCTAGGACGAGGAACAAATTCGTATGACTTGTTTCACAAACCAGCACCACCGACCACCACCACTACCAAAGGCTTGTCACCCTTTGTGACTTTTCTTTTTTTCTTATAAAGAAGTTTTTTTCGTATTGAAATTCTGTTGGACTTGACAAGGAAAGCTTTTTATTGAAGACGTCGATGACACGGTTATTGTTCCCTTTGGAATGAGGAAGAGTGAAAAAGTATAATAGTAATAATAATAATATAAAAATATTATTATTAAAGAATAGAAGGTTCTTTCTTCCCTTTATTTCGTTTTGTCATATATAAAATTCAATAGGCAATAATATTTCGTCTCGCAGTCAGTCTTTTCCCTGTGATGATTTGACGATAAGCTATACTCGGTCGATACGGTGTCCTGATCATAGTGGTATCAAATGGTTAAAAAGTACATATCCTGACTACCTCAACTGTAGTCAAATTTTGTTCAACGTGATGAAAATGATTGATACTCAGCGTAAAAATGCGTGTCGACATGAATATTTCAAATTTGCATGCTTATTCCGTTTCCACCCCACATCAACCAAGAAATATATACATACAGTAGTGGACACTCGAGTGTAATAAAGTAAGAGTATTAATGTCTTTTGAGTCTCTTCAAAATTCACCAGGATCACTGAGTAGGATTACCCTTTAAGAGTATAAAAGGTCTGAATAGAGAATTGGCTTTGCACAGTCTACATGATCCTTGGTGGCCACCAAAAACCAAACCTCATAGAAGACAAGACCACCATGGTCCACTTGGTCTAAGCTAAGGAAGATCACCACGAAGAGAAAGCAATCATCCCTCGAGTTTTGAAGCGTAGTCTAGTGATGTCAGTGAAAGTTTTATGGCTCCATGGAATTTTTTTGAAGGGCTCTGGGAGGCTCAGCTTGGGCATCGATCAAACCATTTTTATCGTCCTTTTTTATCTCTTATTCCAATACTTACAATACTAAGCTGATAGACAGATAGTAGAGATAGGTGATCGTGACTCTGGTATATAGTTATATTATGTAGTCAGCTCTGTAGTCGAATCTAGAATTCAGATGGAAAAACGTAGTTTCACTCAAATAGCAAATAGAAGACAGACAGGAGGAAGGAAGGTTACTTTCACATTTCACAGATAGATGAAATGAAAGTTCTTAAATGTTAGAATATATTAAAATACCAGCCAATCGAATTTGGATTCCTCTGATAGGAAATCCACGTATTGGAACATTGAAAGAGACATGCACGCGTGATAGACTATACATGCAGTTACTATCTAATACATAAATTCTTTGCCGGTCTAGTCTATATACTTCTGATAGGATAAATAGTTCTCCTTGGAGAGCCTTAGATCACACGAAGATCAGAAGTTAAGTCTCCCTGTAGATTCTAAGACGTATAAGATAGATATGTGCTCGATAACACCACCCTAGTAGTAAGGTAGTGGGGGGTTCCCATCCCGTGACTTTGGTCACATTGATTATAGTCATAGACTTCCATAAAAATTTTCGGTTTGTGAGGTCGATTGGGTTTAAATTTAGAGAAATAGGAAAGGTGGGAATTCATTCGGAGCTTTGGAGGGGGTTGAATTGCATGTTGAAAACAAAAAATATTCTTGTTTTTTGACCGTCTGTCTTTTCAAGTATGCACTTCCTTGTAAAAGTACGTTCGAGTGTGTTTCTTCGAATTATTACTCAAGGGAATATGGAGTGCGTGTGTGTTTGTAGACGGATTTCAAAATGCACCTTTGAGCTCAGCTCAGGGAGTTTCCAAGATGCAAAAGTACTTCTATTTTCAAGGCTATTGTATTTTGTATCTAAAAAAGCTTCTGTTTAAAAATGTATTCTTTCTTTTGTGCATTGTGCATTGTTAAACTTTACACAACAAAGTCTCAATGACATTGTTGAATAATTTATTCCAGCGTACATAATAGTCAATGCTTTACATCTTTTGTATAATGAGGTACACATTAATTTTAATACCAACATTAGTTATAGTACATAATCGTTTTAACACTTTCCTTCCAATATACTCCACGGTCCACTGGCAACAACTCCTGTCTATTTATTTCCTTCATGGCACGTGGACACTGTTCACAATCCACAATGAAGTCTCAAACGTTCTTCCTGCACAATTTAGTGGGCTGATACAGGGAATCACTAACAATCAACTTTCTCCGTTTTTTGGCCAACAAGGCAAAATATAAAAATAAAACAAACTTTGCATGATACAACTTATTTTAGAGAGGGAATACCCACTAAATTGTACATGTGCTATCCCTATACTATATTGTGTATACATAACGAACTTCGGACAAAGATATCGATTTGCTAAAGAAAGGGAGCCTACTTTCGTTAAACAAAATTGAATTTCCTCGTCGGATCTCCTTTACTTGGTTTTATTTGAACAAAGAACGAGAAGAAACACTTTGTTTGGGAATTCTTAGCAAGCAAGGAGCAAATAAAATATAAAATAAAACTTCTTCTCCTAAGAAAACAAACCCAAAATAAAACCACTCCTACTGATTTTTGCAAACAAAACACTTACTACCCCAGCCTATATCGAGCCAAAATAAATACATTCATACCTCAACTTAAAACATGCCGTTTTTTGTCCTGAACAAGTATAGCATTAAGTAACCCCGTTCCAGTTCCTCGTTCCCTTTCATTTGCAAATAAACAAAAAACAGTTTCTCACTACATCCTTTTGTACTCGAAATTCAATAGATGATGATGATGGCGTGAATGCATTTAACTCAAAGAATTAACACAATCATTGTGATTGTGGATTGGATTGATATGAGCCAATATTATCTTTGTGCAAGATAATACCCACATACTTCACATACTGATACTGATATCCATTGATTTTCTGATAATTTTCAGTATGTGTTCCATGCATTTAGTTCTTATATTTCAAGAAACATGTAGGATTGAGTAAATTGAACCAATAAATTATCCTTGCCTTACTTTCACTCAAACTCCCTTAGCTGCTTTGGTCACTAACCTTTCCTTTTTTGGTAGAGGTTCCCACCTACAAGGATTAAGGACTTGAGTTTTAACCATACCAAAAGGGTACTTGCTCCCTATAAGTTTCGATTTACACTCTATAGAAAATCCCAAACAACAACTTTGTGTAACAAGGGCATTTGAGCTTTCTCCATCCATCCTAATGTTTGTTTGCATGTATCATGGTAATGTAGTTATATAGTGTTTTAAGTTCTTGGTCCTTGCAACATCCCCGACTGCACACAACGTGTAATAATAATAATAATAATATCAAGGTATATATTATACTCTTGTATTATTCTCATATTATTACAAGATAAGAAATATTCTTCTCTACTCTTTACCTCTATTCTATTCTGCATTCAGTTGGGAAAGGTATGGAAAGCAGCTCATGAATTAATCTTTGTCGGAATGATATATTGTCTATTACAAAGTTCTCACGGGCTTCTTCCTCCCTTTGCAAATTTCTGTCTCAACTCTCAGTCTACATCTCTACCTCTGTCTGTGTGTATATAAGAGTAGCTTAGGTTAGTTAGCATTGGATACTGCTACTACTGACATTATAATAGCTGTGGTGGCATGGAGGAAGTTGTTCTCTAGGCTTGGTTAGCAATATACTGATATATGTTTTTACAGTTTTAGAATATTTAGGATGCTAGCATTCCCTCATTTTGTAATGGCTTCAATTTTCAATGTATTTTCCAACTATGAAGGTTGATGTATTATAAAGGGAGGACGAATCCAAAGAAATACTTTGAAATAGGACAGAACGTAAAATGGTACTTTCTCTGCCTGCACAACTAAACTTTGGATCTGTATTCATAGCCGAGAGAAAACCTTTACTTAAGTTGACGTATGAATAGGATGAGTTACATAAGTTTTAAAACTAGGTTTCCCCTTCTCCCTTGAAACACATTCGGGTATAATATTATTATAAAACTACTGTTTCCGCTATTACTACTAGTACTGCACCGCTGATTGAAATTGAGTGCATTCTTTGAATATTTCATGAAATTTCTTCTCAAAAGATTTATGGGAAGCAGGGATACACCTAAAACTCTACATGGGAATAAATGGATTCTGAATTTGAATATAAAGCAGAGTAGGAAACTAAACCAATGCATGGATATGTGATGCTGCTGAACTACTTTCTGAATTTAGGAGTGGCAGTAGCATCGCTTAAAATTTTTTGCAAAGAATTTTACTCATCTTCTTTGGAATGCTTTAAGAAGACCAACTCAATATATGTTAGATTATTTTCAAGCTACATTGAGTTTTTGCTTTTTAATTTTAATTCTAAGCACGCAGTATAATATCGTAAGCAATTTAGGATTAAACTGAATAGGGAATTGAGCCCGTAGCAATTTTATCAAATATCGATTTAATACTAGGTACACATCCAGGTGTTTGTTATTGTGTATCTATTGAGTTCAAAAAAGGAGTGTACAACTGGTTAGACAATCGTAAACGGTTGTTAGATGCGGTAACAAAACCCTAAATCCGCATCGTAAATTGAGTTGTTTTCTAGGAAAACAATGGAAATACCTTTTGGTGAATATCATTCAAGCAAATTACTTCATAATCCTTTCATCCATTCGGCACTTTCACTTGAAAGGTTATCATTACCTACTTAAATGAGCAAACAAAAGCCCATTCAAACCTCAAAGAGAGATACACACACAATGTTATTCTACTTGTGTAAAAGAGGCATGCCTTTTATCATCTGCACATAGCCAGAAGTAAAAGAATGCTAAATGTGCGTGTGAATATCAATAGGAATGATTCATGTAGGGCAAAATATTTTATATTTTTGTACAAAAACTATGCAAACTAACAAATATACATTTCGCTTAACGTTACTCTAGAATTATACGAATATCATATGAGCTAAAATGTATTTAAAATGGTAATGCTTTTTTACTATACGCGAAAAGCCTGAGATTGGTCACGCATTTCATCATTTCAAATGACTCGTGAAATGTGAAGAAAAAAACTACTGTAGATTTCTATTTCACATGATATTTCATACGATGTTGGGATGGACGATGAACTTCCTACTGTAGAGATAGTGGTTAAAAGTGCAAATGTGAAATGTCTTCTATTTCCATTTTCAAATAATATTATTATAATATAATGTGTATGCTGTTCGAAGAAGCCGTTTTCTACTTACAGAATAAAATTTGCAAAAATTGGCAATAGCGTCTATGAACTTGTAGTTTTTTTATCAACTGCAGAGGAACATGAGACTTGAAAAAGTTAAGAGGCTCAACTACTTTGAGTAATGATTTAGATTCTTATGTCTTTTTGTTGCTACTTTTTATGCATTTTTATATAAAAAATATTTGGTTGGAATGGATAAAGTTTGTATTATGTTTTATAAAACTGGTTGTAATTGAATGCAGAATATTGAAGAAAATGTTTAAAAAACACTCGGGTAAATTGATACTATTTCTAGGAATAGTCAGGAAATTCATTTTACACAATTGAAAATGACCTGTGTTTTGTGTAGGAGGAAAAATAGGATTTAGGAAAACCAGCTCAGCCCCCAAAATTGATTTCACCGTATGACATCGAATTACCTGGAGGTTCTCGACTATGACAAGTCAGGAAAACTCACATGGGGGATTATTTAATGATCTATTTTTGGTATTGTAAATCTTCATTTTTATCTCTGGATAGTGAATTTTTTGTCATTTGAGCCATTGACGTTGCCTTTACATTCGTTACATGAATAAAATTAAGGAACAAAAAGTCGTGGTTTTGAGTTCATATTTCTAATTCATGTAATCTGAATTTCAGAATGTTTTTATTTAAGCCTTTGAAGCAAATTCACTTCAAAATCACAAATATTTGTCGACAAGTAAACAATAACAACAAATAAGCTCATGTGTATGTAGGTTTTACTACAAAGAAATCAAAATCCAAGAAATCTATTTGATTTTTGTTATTACCTCGACCATCCCGTCAACGAAAGAAACAAACGTCTCAAATTACCAACAAAACAAACTAGGTATATGACATATTCTTCATTTTGTTAAAGACATTATTCTTCGTTTCCTTTCTAGTTTTGGTTCAATCTACAAAAATAACAAGAAAACCAAGTGAACCAATACTCAAAGCAAAGTTTGACTTAAGTTAGTTACAAACACACTACTGACTCTATCCCTATATACCTATAAGGACCCAGTGGTGAATGAATCAGTTATTGTTTGCATTCGATGAGGCCGTCAGGTAGACCGGAAATCAAGAAAGTTCTAAGAAACTCTTGAGTCTCTTAGACAGAATCCAACATAGACAGACAGAAAGAACTTTTTCTTGTCAAGGAAAACTGAAAATCAGAAACCAAAACGGAGTAATAATAAGAGTAACGAATTCTGTGAATGCCAACAAACTAACCGTGTATAACTTGATATGATACATTATTTCATGTGGTATAGTCGATAATACAAAAGTAGAAAAATGTAAATTGTAAATCCTTGTTACAAAACAGTCTGAAAAAACTATCTTTGAAACTAGAATCCACATACATACTCCATATCAAAAGGTTATAACCAAAAGAACCACTTTGCTTTGCTTCCTTTATTTTATTCAGATATGAATTGTGGAAAAACACAAGAATGCAAAAAAAACTGTAGAAAATACAAAACCAAATCCAACTAACGAAAAAACTAAAACTATACCGATATAAGTTAGTAAGTTTATAAGTAAACCTTTTTTGGGTTGTTGGATGCGTTGCAAGTTGCGATATTTATTCTTATTCTTGAGTATAATATTATTCTACTTAGAATTCACTGAACACATTCTGCAATAATAGTAGAAAGAGGAAGAAACTGCATACATATGTATGTGGTTAAGAAAGTTGCCTTACTTTTCTGAATTTATTTTCTCTATTCTTTTTGAATGTTGTTATCCTATCTTGTGTTGTAGTTATACGTGGTAGTGTTTTTCCTTCACAAGGGTTTTTTACCTAAACGACTTATTTTTTACAAAAAATGCATTTATTGCAATGAGTTTAACTTTAAAATTACATTCTAGCCCAGACATACATTAAAAAACGTCCACAAAAGTTTTAACTTTTGAAAAACCATTTAAACATTTTAAAGCCATAAGAATACTTGAAAACTTTAGTTTTACTTCTATTACAAACATATATGATAGAATCCTTTTTGAGCTATTTGGATCCTCTTAAGATGCTCAATGTGAGTGTTATATGTGTGGGTGGAATTATTTCCCTCAGGAAGAGAAAGTATAGAGTCATGACATTCGTTTGAGGTTGTAGGGCTTGTGGAAAAGCAAAACCCACATGGTCAGTTTTTGTGTAAATAACGCACCCAACTAAATTTAATTGTCTTAACTAAAGGCTCAAGCGCAGTTGCATTGGCCTTTGACATAAAAACAAGTTGCTAGTATGCTTTTTTTCTTCAAAAGAGGAAATAATTGAAACTTTGCCCTTGATCACATACTCTTTGATGGGATTAAAGATATTTTTTATCCCAAACTATAAAACTAGTTGAATTTGATTCT
>JAQGAA010002647.1:0-12249 GCA_034696425.1 Isotoma viridis | reverse complement strand
TCAATAAAAAATATTCAGAAATTGAAACTGACCAAAAAAAACCCTTGGTCACTTTCAATTGGTCACTTTCAGATTGGTAACTTTCGACGGATACCGCATTGGGGTATCTTTCAAAGATAGACAGACAGATGAGATGAAGGTGTGTGTGTATGTTTGTGTGTAATCCCTTACTTAACCTTTAAAAAAAAGTAAAATTCATAATAATATTCTTTTAAACACTTAAAAATCTTAAAACTTATCCTTATAAAAAGTTTTAATACATCTGAATCACAACTACCACTACCTACAAATCTCCTACCATCATACATACCACCTCCACCTACTTTACATACATAATCATAATGCACCTTTTATATTACAAGATTATGGAGAGAGAGAGATGAAGATGAGAGAGAAAAGGGAAAAGTTATTTTTTTTTATTCTGGAGCATTTTCTCACTGAAATGTATATAGTGTATGTGTGTGTGGGCAGTGTGGGTTTTAGGATTTATCCATACCATGAGACTTTTTACTTACTAAGAAGGATCAATTTTGAAAAAAAAACGATTACATTTTTTTCTTAAATATTGGGTAGGTTTTTGGTTATTTTAAAATTCAACTACCTTTCACTTTTCATACTGGGGATCTTTACCTTTGCATACTACCTACTACATATACTACTGACGATGATGATGATATTGATGAAATTATTACTATAGCCAGTTACTTAATAACTAGTTCGTATTTCTTTTCCTTAAATATATTAAATGTTACATATTAATATTATTATTCAATCCTTTGTGCAGTGTTGTCTCTAATATTATTATTACTTATTATTGATGTTAGTGATGATATGGTAAGGGTAGTAGTAGTGGTGGTAGTGCATGTGCATACAATTTGTATATCTCCATCTATTTTTTAAAAAAATGTTTGGCTGGATGTTGACTTGTTGCAACCTAGTCTGGCCTTTTCTCACGCCCTCAAGAAAAAAGAAGAGTAGAAAAGCTCTTGTAATATTTTAACTTTTGAATGCAGCATGATGATGATTATGATGATGATACGATGATGATGCTAGTGTGTGATAGAAATGTAAGAAGTAATATCTTTTCATAAAGCCATGTCAAACGTCCTTCTTTAATTTTATGCAAAAAAATCTTCTCTTCAACTTATTATAATTTAAACTTTAGGTCTGTGTGCTTTGCTCAATTTTTTAAATTCAAAAATCATCTTATGAATATCCATTAAGTTTAAGCATCGTTATATACCATCATCCCCCATCACATCATAAGCATCTTATTCTGAAACTAGGAAAATGTAATTCTCACCTTTTGTGAAACGTTGCTATAAGGGGTAGGTTCTATTTTTCATGAAAAATGAAAATTCATTAAGACATGTGCTTATGACGACGATGATGTCTGAAAGTATTTTATTTTTATTTTATAAGGTACTTTTTTTTAATAATTTTGTAGCCAAAATGTCAAGAGTGCCAATGATTACCTGGCATAAATGCAGATTTTTAAAGAGAAAGGAAACAAATCTGGGAATGTGTGGGACTGAGAATTATTTAAAGAATATTTTGAATAGAATTTTATGATGACGAAACATTTAAATTTTGTGTATAATAATTTGAATCTGTCTGTCCATACGAATTCTATTAAAAAAGTAAAATTAAGGGGCCATCCCTGTGACCTCTCTCATACTCTTTTGTATAAAGCCGGTATTATTGATGAAGATGATGATTTGTGTTTGTGTATAATATTATTATACACTGTTACGTTTTTGTTTTATAAAAAGTATTGAAATGTATTAAAAAATAGAAAGGGTTCGTCCTACAAGGATTACGTAACATTTTTATTATTAGATAAAAACCATTAGCTATTATACCTCAGTTTATAGTTTTAATGTTTTTATACTCTCTCTTATAAGCTGACCCTCTTATTAAGGTATTGTGTACGTAATGATTATACCACCACCAGACGACCACACTACCACTTCCAAAAACAAAGTACATCTAAAAAGTATTACTTAAAATATACACATAGCAGCTAGACAAGAGAAGAAGGTTTAAGATTTTAAGAGAAAGAGAGAAGGTGGATATTATTATACAAGATTATAGGTAGATTGTACAATACTTGAATTTATATTAAGGTCGGTGGTGGTTTTACTAAATCCATTTAAGCATTCCGATCAATATCTCTCAGTTGGGATTTTCCAATGGAATCCAATCTAATAGTTTAAATTCCCTTCTGAATATTCACAACAATCCTATACAACATATAATTTATATAGCTTAAAGCAAATTCAACTTCTTTAGTCAGTCTAGTTTCAACTAATATTAAACTTTTGAATCTCTTTGTGCCGACTTCAATTCCATAAAATCTACACTTAAAATAATACTATTTTATGTATAAGAGTGAGAGTAACAATTTAATAAATATTATGTGTATTTTCATCCCATATCAAAGTACATAGTTCAAAGAAGTATTTTATTCAGTATAAATATATCGGTTTTTAGGTACGGCACACAGAAATGAGGATACCAGCAGACACATAACATATAAACCCAGTGTGCACTTATCTCTAATGCCATATAAAGATCACAAAGGTTTGTACTATTTTATAATATGAAGGGACTCTTTGAAACTAGAGTTTCACAAACTTGTTTAATAATAATACTACTGACTTGAAAACATGTAGTATTTTTGGTTACAATGTATGTATAAGGAACTGACAAGTTTAAAAAGGGGGAGATATGGAGCTAAGATAGGGCATCGGTATGGTGTATCATCATCATCATCAAGGAATCACAAGAGGATCAAGGATCATGATCTAATCTAATTGTATAAGCATATAAAATATCTTGTGATGGGTGTAACCCTTTATTTACAAGAGAAACAGCTTTTCCCTTTAACACATAACTCCCTACAGTACTTACCTAGATTTGGTTAGGAAGTAGTAGTAGGTAGGTAGGGCTTTAAAAAATTTAAATGCTCACATAAAAATTCCTTAAAAAGGCTAAGCTATTATGGGTTTATTCCAAGCAAGGAATTTCATATAAAGAATTTTTTAAATAGTTTAAAAAGTACCGGAAGCGATTTTAGAATATTATTTAAACTTTAAAAAATTATACTTGTTTTTGGTATTTTTGGTCTATCAATTACAATTTGATTTGTAGTTCAATGTGTAGATATGTTTATGGAATGCAACATAAAATGAAAGTAAGAGTTTAGGCAATTCAGATTGAAGATGAATAAAGTAAAAAAAAATATAGGCATGGATATTTATAAAGTTTCGTTGTTTATTGATGTTCGTGCAAGTTTTAGTAAATCACCAAAGGATTTGAGATTGGCTCTGACTTTGACTTTGCTCTTGAGTTCTTACTTTACAACAAAACACTAAAAGATCAGCAAAACTAAGCTGGGATTTTCTATAAAAAAAGAAGAAGGACTTGCTGATAAATCCTAATAGATTTGATGGCTCTGCATGTTCAAAGGGTTGTCTATAAATTATGTGGGTTGGGTCGTCTTAAATTGAAGTAACTTTCGAATAAGTCAAATTTTGAAACGAAACAAGTTTTCAAAAGAGCTGCTAAGAAAGTTCAAAATGAGATATGAACGACCCATATATCTGGATAGGTTGATGGGTGGATGTTTCATTTGTTGTTTAGAAGGAAGTTGTATACTTGTATAGGAACACTCGTCCTTTCTCCAGATCAATTTTAGTTGTTCTGTTTTTGTTCCCAAAAGAGATAAGTCAAGGAAAGGGAAAGATAAGCACACACACCTTTTTTTGAACCAAAAACGTGGTCTAGATGGATATTGGATGATATGAAGATACTTGGTTTGTTTGTGTGTGGATGTAAAAGCTTTTAAAAGTCAAGAGTTTGAAGTTTCTATGGGTGAAATATTTTCTAAGAGTAGTGGAAAGTGAGTGGAAATGAGATAAAAGTGGTTGCAATGGCGGTGTTGGTAGTCACATTCTATAATAAATATCATTATTACCTACATACATACCTTAATGCATAAGGTACACAAAAAGCTTGAAGGTGATAATACCTATATTGCTCTTGACATGATAACTTATACTTATCACGTGGCACACACACAAACATCTGTATCCAAGGAAGTGGTCAAACTGCGAAAGCAGTGAATTTAGTAAAAAAGAGATGGAAAGTCTAAAAAGTAATTGAACTTCTAAATAAGGGATCAAAAACTGAAACAAAGTTTCAAAGTTTCAATAAACGGATACGGAATAATACGCTTTTAAAGTTCAAGTTTCTCTCAAGAGCTCATATTTTTAGCTTGAAACTATAAAGCATGCTTGAACCAGTTGGAACATCCATGCTTTAAACGGACTCACTAACCACACTGGGCATTTTACCTTTATCGTGTTATTATATTATTATTACATTGTTCCTTTATAAAATCCTTATACGATTTCTTAAGAAATCCGTGCGATATTCTTGATAACAAGTTTGATCTGAGAATCCCCGCAAACATTTTAGTACTTTTTAAGGACGCATCATCATCTCCTGATAACGATGTCGTTTGATTTCACTAGAGATTTCAAATACATTTTTTACATTGCATTGTGTTGTTGCCTCAGATATGGATGGATTGTGAATGAAGACTGTCTCTTCCAAAAAGGGAACTTGCCTTCCTTGTTCCTTACTGTAACTCTACTCTTTCTCTTTCTTGCTTTCCTTCTTGTACTTTCTATTTTGTAACTACTTCCTAGCATTTTCCTAGAAAAGGACTTTGATCACAGGCTCCAATAATATGTAGAGTTGACTGTGTATCCTCTTAAATAATATTATAAGGCAGAGGCAAACAGTGAGGGGAATTCATTGCAAATTTCTCATTCATCTTTAGACTTTGAGGAAGAAAGAGATGTGGTTGACAGGTGGCTTCTTAAGAAATTCTGTGATTGATCTCCTCTCTCTCTTTTACTCTCTGTGTATGTGTGTCCCCCACTGCCTTCTCTCTCTCTCTCTCTTACTTGAAAAACTTTCATTCTATGGAAGCAAGTCATGCTGCATTCTCAACATTCTATAATAGAATCGTCTGCTATACACGGAGAAATCTACTTTGTGCTTTCACCAAAGCCTCATAATATAGCGTGTCTTTTGTTACTGTAGAGTCACCCACATACACCTACACTTCGTGGATATACACATGTGAAAATAATATATACATGTAGGCTTTTAGCAGTAGCCTAAAAAACACACACACACTTTTTGACATCCCGAAAACAAGCTCGTAAGCCTTAGTCTAAGTAGAAACACCCGGGTATCTTACAATCTCTCCCGGGAAACAAACATTCCCCTTTTATCTATGAAGTTCAGTCTTCACTTTCAAGTAGAATATAATATTATACAAAAAATTCAAGCTGTAAGGCTTTCCTTATATTTTGAAAATTCGTTTTTTTCTGTAACATTTTTTAAAAATCAATTTGAACAAAAATGGCTTATCGACTCCTTGATTAGATTGGTTTGGGCATGACTGGGCTTTTAATCTGGTTTAAACTTTTTAAGTTTCTTTGACAATTTGATTTTACCTACCTGAATTGTTTTACGCATTATTGTTAGTATTTTGTTGTATAGTTTTTTTAAAGATAACTCCAATGCATCTTAAAAGTTACAAAATTGCCACCCTCAACTCTCAACTATTTCAAAGGGTTACAACTTAACGATGCAAACTCTTTATGAAAAAACATCTTTTCTAAAATACAATACATATTAACAATGGATTTCAAAGCTAAAATGATCGCAACTAAAAAAGGTTATCTCTTTTGTATATTATATGGCAGTTTGTTGGTGGTGGTAACATTTTGATGATTACAAGGATGATGATTTTGATGTTGTGTAGAATGTATACACAGAAAAGCCAGGAATAATAAGACTTTCCCCATCTGTCTGTCTCAGCCTCTCTTTCTGTTTTTCATTAAATTTGTACTGACTGGAAATCCTATTTTTATTCAATTTAAGACTCACTTTTCTCCCGAGTAATTTCCTCATCCTGTACACAATGAATGCATCCACTTTTATACATCTTTTATTAGCCTCACTTTTACACACATAACAATCCTAGAATGAAATAGAGAGGGTGTGCCTTCCTATATAATTTTATAAAGGTATATCGAGTAAGTAAACGGCTAGGTCATGATCATCATGTAATTCAGGGGCAAATTTTCACATGCATTTTTACTATCGATTGAAAATAAAGCGAGAAAAATCTATCTATTTACAAGCAGAATCATCTCCTTGTATTTTGTACTACTCATCTGATTACATTTTATTTTTGGGAATTATATTTTATTCCTCATCCGGAGGAGATAAGAAGAATGATGGGATTCCCTTTTATCAATTCCACCTGGTTGGGTTGGATTTTTGGATTAGTTCTGCATTACTTTTATACTTGGTCCGTGTGTCACTCATTTCATTCTTGCTGCTGCAATGAACATACATTCATAGTAGATAAATGAAACTCACATAATAATAATATGCACCACCACCACTACCATTTGATAAATGCAAGGAAGCAAGCATAACATACTTTTGGACAATCTGTATAACTCTTTGTAATCTATCTCTCTCTCTCTGGAGATGTCTTTTCCCCTTTTTATGATAATTTGATAGAGAAAAGAACATTCTTTTGTGGTTGTTGTGGGTGGATGGATGTTTTATAACAATAAGGGACCGACTCTAAAAAACTTTAAGAATTTTATTTGCTTGAAAAAATAATAAAACATTTTTTATAAGCCTTTAGGACGCTTTTAGGTTTTTGCAGTTACATTTTAAATACCACGAAAATCCAGAATTGTGCATTTTGATATCTTGAAGCGTTTTAAGGTTAACTTGCACACACACCTGGGGGATATTATATCTACGCAAGAAATTTCCTGTACATGATTTATGGAAAACTTACCGAATACGGAAATAATATATAAAAGTTGGACTAAACATATTTGGTCATATTGATCTGAAAATAAGATGATTGAAGAAAATGCGTAATCTCTTTTCCTTTCGTCTTATATAGAATTTTATTATTATTATTATTTTGATCATAGATTCTTCTGTCGACTTATCAATCAATCGGATGATGATTTCCATCTCTGAAAGAGCATAATATTATGCTAATCCTCATAAAATCTCCCTTCTTTCCATATTTCAATCCATATTCCATGTCACTCTCTCATCATCATCACACTGACATTTTCCAACGCACTTCATCTCTTTCTTTCTCTCTTTTCATTTCATTCCTCACTCACTCATCCTTTCAATCCCAATTGAACTAAATAAAAATCGAAACTTGTTTCTTTACTTTTATTATCATTCTTTGGCTTATACAGAAAACACATATGTGAAGTTATGAATGAAAATTAACAGAAAGAATAATCTTATGTCACTCTCTGCACCACGTGGTGTTATTCATCCTTAAATTTTACTTCTTTTGGACGTTCTAAAATAAAAGTAATCAAAATTTTACATTTGATGAATTTTATATTTTAATTTATAAAACAACCCTATTTTTATACTTGAGCAAAAAAAACATTAAAATTTGTCTCAAGCTTTTCTTCACAATTAGTCAAACAACTTTAAAATAAAAACTTAACAAGAAAAGCAGTCAGAGTACATACATCCACTTCTACTCTATCACATCTATACAAATATAAATGTATCAGCCGCCTCCTATCAATTCTCTTACTAGATTATCTTACTTCAAAGAAAAAGCGAGAAGTATTAAAAGGTTAGAGTTATAAAAGAGAAAAAAGGGTCAATAAAATCCGGATGGTGTTAAGTAGGTATAATATTCTTGAAGAGATAAGAACAAAGTTTACAGAGCTGATGAAAGAAGTACATCGGGTTTTAAGGACTAATTAGAAAAATGTTTAAGTAATCAACCAACACTCTACACGTTTCACTTCTCTAGTGATATTATTATTATTATTATTTCGTTCCAAGGATGGGATCGAAGTTCATAGGGGATGTTTTTTAAATGGATTTTCAATGAAGACAAGAGATTAGGGATGAATGGGGCTTTTCCTTTTTTAAATGTAGAAAAGTTCTTAAACCGATAATGATGGTTTTAGTGTGGATAGTGATACATTTAAAAAATATATATTCAAAGGATTCTTATCTTATTTAATTATTCCTTAGTGAATATAATTTTACAAATAGTGTGTAAAGGGATGTATTTTAGTATTATTATTTACGAATAGTAAAGTTTAATTTAAGAGGAAATTAGTCACTTAAAATTTTTATAGGATTTATTAACAGCCTTTCTCATCAGTAAATTTAATACTGCTATATACAAATAAACATTATCACGAGCTTATCAAAAATGATAAACTCTAGTTGGTTTATTAGACTGATCTTTGAAAACTGAAGGAAGTTGGAAAAAGTGTTTTTTGTGTTGGAAAGAGATTTTGTTTATACTTACTAGTTCGGGTTCACATTTTTTACATTATTTGTTTCAAAGGCTTCTTTAAGGCAAAATGTATCCTTATACTGAAAATATAATTCAGTCTTAAATATTAAAATTTTGAAATGACTCTAAGCAAAAAAAAACAATTTCAAAAATAGTCAACATTCAATTTAAAATAAATTATAGTCAACCGAACAAATTCAAGAGTGATGCATATTTAAGATTTTTTTCTATTGTAATATTTTACGGATTAGAACAATGTTGTTAAGCGTGAAATAGAAAATTAAGTAGAATACAGTAATTTCTTATATTACACTACAACAATATAATAATTGGATAAAGATCAGTGCTAATAATTCTTTATCACTTGTTGTGTGTATGTGTGCGAGTTAAGTATTTTATTATTATTACTATATGCTGTATTCAATGTCCAAGTTTGAAATATTATAAGTTTAGCATTTTTATTATTCGTAATGGTTGAGTTTATAGGTAATAAAATTAGTGGAAATGATGATGATGATGATTGGATGTTAAAATTGGATATAGAAAGGAATGCTAATTAAATTTACTTGTGCATCCATCCTCATCAAATCCTCCATAGTGATGATAATAATGTTAAATGTGATTTTGAGAATTGTAATATACTATTACCTTCCTAGTTTAGTCTCTGTTGGTGCATTGTAGTGTGAAAATGTATTATTATCGAGAAAAGAGAATTGACAGAATGAGAGGCAGCCAAGCAGGGTTATAAATTAAATTACTGAAGAAGAATATAATAAAAAAGAGTGAAAAATAACTGAAAAACACTGGTACAAATCTGTAATATAATGTTACTACTGATCACACTACTACTACTACTCTCTGACTTTAAAACGAATACATTTTGGAGAAGCTTAGAGAGAGAGAGAGAGAGGTCTGGACGGGAGAGCTTGTACATTTTGCTTTTTGAATATTCCAATTTGTAATATTTTTGGTAGTGGTGGTGGTGGTTGTTAAGATGATGATATGCTGGATAGTAATGGTGTTAGTTATGGGTCGAGATTGTTATTATTATTATTATGCAGTTAGAGTTAGAAGTGATAGGATAGCAGTAGTAGTGGTGGTGGTAGTGGTGATTGTAAAATTCCCAATTGGGAATTGTCGGCAGGGGTCTTCTTCTTGAGAAAGGATCTCTTGGTCATTTTATCTTCTAGTCTGTGTGTAACTTTGATGGGCAGTATGGACCTGAGAGAGAGTCAATTATTAATGGCCAACTAGGCAGACCTTTAGCCTACCCGCTTTCACACACTTTTTGGACACTCGGATCATGATTTATGCTCTTCTTGGATATTTCTAAAGCGATACTGACTTGGACTTTGACTATGTATTATTATTCACTCTCGTACTGACTTTTGCTTAATTCTGTGATATACTTATAGGATTCTCATGAGAATTGTTTTATAAAAAGAAAGATCACATAGTGTCATAATCACCATCACCGTCATCATCATCATCATAAGGGATAGATAATGAGCAGAAAGAGATACGGAATTTCTTATTAAAGGTTAAAGAATCAGGGACGGAGCTAAGGAAAGTTAATATGGATTACATGGTCATAGTTAAGTAGTTACATTAGGTTAATAGTAGTAACAGGACATACGGCTCTTGTTACGGTCATTTATCTAATTTTGCTGTGATTTTGTGGGAAGAAAAGCGTGCTAAGAGATTTTCCAGAGTGAAAGCTGTGAAATGAGATGAAATTAGCCTCTGTCCACACTCCCTATGCTTTTAGCCCAACTGCATCATCGGCTCTCTTTTTAATATTATGTTTAATCGAGTATAGACAATGTTGGACTATTGGACTGGACACACTATTCAACTCTTGGAATGTAGACTGACCAAAGCTACACACAAAAAACAACTACTTCATCATCCGCTTATTATTGTAATCAGTTTGAGCTTTTTTTATACAGATGACAAGGAAAACCCAAGGAAAGAAAGGATAAAGACTTGGGTTTTTTTAGTTACTTTGCGATTTCTGGAAATAAATTATCTGTACAGTTTTTTTTCCTTCAATGATGTCCAGATGGGATGATGGTCATCATCATCATCATTTTGGTATAGTTGGGCATGGTGGTCATTGTAAATCTTATTTGTGTACATTTTTTGTGCCAAATGCAACTCATATTATGATGATTTAGCTCAAGGCTGAAGAAAGAGAGTTTAGTCGGATATCTTGTGTGTATATGTGTCTGTCTGTCTTGACTGCTGAAGTCTTCAAGTCTTTGGTAGAATGACCACGGGAGCCCAGATCTCCTGAAGAGACTAGGCTTTCTGGCTTTGCAATATTTTTTCTACATAAAAATAAATATTACAGAATGTCCTTAAGTATGTTGCATTAGAGCTTGTTTATAAATTTTGTCACTGTTTCGAAATTTGACTGAGTTTACAACAAGAGTGTTTTCGGATGATTTCGAAACGTTAGAAAATATGTCGTTTTATTTCAACTGGACTTCGTCACACGTAATTTATAAACAATCTCTACTCTAAAAAATTCTCAGCTGGATTTGGAAGACGAATTGTCCCGTTATTTTTTTCAATAGTTGATATACTCACATTCAAATTTTTACAAACTATAATATACCAGAAAAACGATGAACTTTACCTTAAGCAGTATATAAATATAAATAAATATAAATATTTTTTCTTGGAAAGAGAATAATACATTATGATGATTATGAGTGGCAGTAGTGATAATACGAGATGCACACAGTTCTTTTGTACCTCTCTGCATAAGTAAGTGATGCAATAAAATAATATGCAATGTCTAGTGCAATGGTGATGATGGTCAGCCTTAGAATATTTTAATATTGAGTCTTGACTTTACAAGAGTTTTCATCTCACATGCACAGTCAGTGGCACTCCATTGTATTATTCTTAGTCGGCAAAATGTACTTGAGGAGTTTTTTTATCAATTTTATTTTAAAACGATAAAAAATGACACTTATAATAATCATCATCTTCTTCTTACGTTACGCCTTGTGTTCTTATAAAATCCTCATTATAACTCATACAGTCCTCAGGACTTGTATGAGTTTCAAAGACAAGTTAGACTTCAAATAAATAAGCTATAAAATGATTTTAAAGAAATGTAAAATCAAACAAAAATTCCATACCCAATCATAAAAAAATGACCCAACCCTTTTAAAGCTAATAATAAAACCGGCACTTTAGTCCAACCAAATGAATTGCAAATAGAAAGACACACACACACATAAAATGTATTATTATTTATTGCAAAACCTCTCTCTAGTTAAGTTGTTCAACTGTTAAACCGTTACCTTTTAAAACGTATGCATTCACCACAGTACTTTAAAAAGTATTACGAAAATACTTTTGCATTGTATGTGTGTGTGTGTTTCTCTAGGGTGAAATCAATACATAGGAGATAAGTCGATAATACATTATGATAACGAAAATAATGATGATTTGATTGTTGTCGATTGTCCATATCATTGTTCAATGCATTGAACCTCTCTCTCTATGTGTGCCCATCCTCTCTTCTCAGTGGTATTGGTAGTGATGATGATTCTGATGATTGCATCGGAGAGAGGAAGTATAAGATTAATAAAAAATGATGTTGTTGATGATGATGATGATCACAGGTGAATCGGAGTGAATGGTGAATCATCATTAGTGACTGCAGGTGATTGCAGTTTGCACATTGTAATAAGCCGTGCCCTTTCTTCAGTCCTGTATTCTCATTCTAACAATACCAATAATAATAACAATAAACCAATTAAACACGGATGTAAAAAAGTAGCGAAAGCTGTTAGAATTATTTGAATTATTTTGATGTTTTTGAA
>JAQGAA010002646.1:0-12255 GCA_034696425.1 Isotoma viridis | reverse complement strand
CCACCCATAGGTGTGTGAACGACCCGTAACCCGAAACCTTACCAAATTTGTGAAAAAATACCAAGTCATTTTTCACAAATATGGTTTACAAAAAAAGTTAGTTTTGTTAATTTAAATAGAAAAATAAGTTCATTTTTGGATTAAACAAATACGGAGCATCTTGAACTGTAAGATCGGCACGCCGTCGCAAATACTCGGCGGCGGCGGCGCCAAATTTACCCTCGGCGACGGCGTCGGCGGCGCTGGTCTCTGCTTTAAAGTGCAGAACCTCTAGAGGTTCTCCATGGAGGTTCTCCTTTAAAGTGGAGAACCTCCAGAGGTTCTCCATGGAGGTTCTCCGGAGGTTCTCCATGGAGGTTCTCCGGAGGTTCTCCATGGAGGTTCTCCCTGTGCACCATCTGCTTTACTTCAACCCTATTCCTCTACAGAATTGTCAATTTTCATATTTTGATTTTACACACTTTATTGTAAATATCATATATCAGAAACTTAATTAAAACTTATGATTACCATACGTGGTACGATTTAATTAAATCACAACCCTCCTAGGAGTCCAGCAGCGGATCATCGATCACCTCTAAATAAATTAACATCCTGTAAAACTAAAACTATAAGTCCCAATCCCTCAATCCCCCTCCCCTCGTTTATGTAAATCACTGCAATCATCATAATCTTTTACCGACATCAAATACGAGCGGTTATGTTAGGTTAGGTTGCATGAAATTTCAGTGTAATAATAATAATAATATTATTTGCTAAAAATGAAGCCTTTTTAACATCCGTCGACCTGTAAATACATAACATAACACATAAAAGCCATTTTAAAAAATTAAGAAAAAAATTACACAGTATAGTATAGCTCAGTAATGAATTTGCATACGTCCCCCGGCCCGGGACAGAATAATTAATCCTGATAATCCTGAATATTATCATTTACGAAATACGTGAGTTTCGTAAATGTTTAATAAGACTTTCGGGGAGTCCCATTCCTTTATATTCACCCAACCCTATGCCCAATGGTCGTTTTTATTCAAGGTTTTACGGGAGTTGAAACTAAAAAAGAAAATGTGTCAATTAAAGGCAAGGTAGGTTCAAACGTTCAAAGTTTTTAATTTCATGTGGAAACAAGAAACGAAGTATCTGAAAAAGTAGTTAATAAGATAGCATCTCATCTTATCATCTCATGGTACAGGTACACTGATGAAATCATGACAAATGAATGTTAGAAAATGTTTTCAATAAATTAGTATTAGTTTACAATTGAAAATTTAAATTTGATTAATTCAAGTCACAAGTTAATCTTGCCTAATTAAAAATATAATTTTGGTAACAGTCTGAATTAATAATGTATGATCATATTTTTAAACATTTTTTGTTTTTCATTCATTCATTCCCTTCATTCAAGTTTAGCGAAATGTTTTCGTTTTTTGTCAAATCCGAGGAAGTAGGTAGTATATAGTTACCATTTTTCTTCAGAGCATTTATTTTCATTTGGGGCTTCAATTATTTGATACAATAATTGTTTATTTCCTTACCCGAGGATTACATTTAATACTGAATCTACTGATTAGATCAAACACAAACATCAAAAAATCATTAGATTAAATTGAGTATGTATGGAGTTTCAAAGTTTCAAACAATTCAATATGTAACTAAAAAATAAAGTTTCCTTGCTAAAAATCTTGTCTCTACGAGAAAAAGTTTCTTGGCTTGTGAAGAGGAATTATTCCGATCCCTTATTCCATGGGCTGTATAGTGTAAATAAATGCAGGCAAGCAAAGCAGGTGGGAATCTCATAATATTCTATTCTTTTCTTCAAAGTAAAGCCCACGCGACAAGCATCAACAAAATAAAAGTTTCATTTTTTGACGTTAATAGCTTAAATTAACTTGTAAAAAAGTATAGAAAAAATTAGAATCAGTACCAGTTAGTCTATTTCATTTAAAACAGCACAATAAAAGTTGACAATTAAATGAGTGGTGGTAGGATCAGGTTGATGTTGAAGTTATGGTTTTTGGTTTTAGTTAGTTGTTAGTAGGAGTAGGAGGCACAAGAAAAATAATACAAGAAAAATAATTGATAACTGTCCATTCATTCTCAATTCAGAATTCAGAATTCGCAATGTAATTTGTATAGAGAAAGTTGAAAACGGCCTAAGCTAATGTGGGGAAAATAAACTTTCTCCTCCATCCTTTCGCTAGCGGCTTTTTGGGCCGTCACAATACGTTTACTTCCCTTTCATTCACTGAATTTTTTGTCAACTTTGACTAAACTGAAACTGATTTTCAATCTAATTTTTTTTACACAAATCCGAGCTTATCACGAGAGAAAATTCCATTACACTTTGTTAAACTTCATAGATAACTTGCCTCATTTTATTTTACAAATTGTTAGAAATTATGACATTTTATTTGAAGCCTTCAGAGGGAACTATATCAACTAATTTGTTTCATGCGTATGCTATATGCCGTCTTAAGTACCTCGCAAGCCTTCGGCAGGCATTGGGTCCTGTTGATGCAGCAGCGAGTCTCAACGCTGCCAGTACGAAAGTGAACCCTACAAACCGTAAAGACACAACCACAAGCTTCCTCGTTCATAGTGACTGCCTCGTTCAAGGAAGTGCGAAGGATAGGGTTTCACATTTTGCTCTTAGGTAACAAATCTCTTAACTATTATTAGTTAATCCTCGTCCTGTATTGCAATTTAAACCCAAGTATTTTAAATTCGAAATATTTAGGAATACCGACAATAACCCGACAGCAGGCGATAGTCATACTGCTTTTGCTTTTCTTTTACCATCTTGATTATTCGTTTCATTATGTTATAGAAAAAGTCTTCCCTAAATATGGATCAATGAATAAATAAATATAATGTGTTTCAATAGGAGTGCCGCAATATTGGATTCACAGCTTAATTCATTCATCATTCAAAAAGAGCAACTGCTTTTCCTTCATCGTCTAGAAAGAATGACTGAAGAAGAAATGAAACTGTCCATTATGATGATTCTTAAGCAGTTAAAGGATTATAGAAAGTTTTTTAATATTAAAGATGCAAAACACTTCGAAGAGACGGAAAAGGTTCTAATGAAGATGTTAAAAAACAAACATTTAGAACATATAACAGTTTGGGAAACGCAGAGTAAGAGTCGGTCGTTTTTATACTGTCCATCTCATCAAAGTGAATTAATTCTAGCAGGTTGGTTGAGTTAAAAGTTAATAATAAGTACTACTACTACTACTAAAAATCTGATGAGCTGTGATGTTTCCTAATTTTATAAAAGAAGAATATATGGATGAATTTTTTTCTTTTTGTTAACTTTTAGTTCCGTTTACTCATGTTCTTCCTTTGGTAATTAAAAGGGATATTCAACTTCAGAACGGAAAAGCTCTTCTTCGGTGTGATCAAATACCCGTGTACCTAACTCTTCTATTCAAAAATTTACTTGATTTCAACACAAAAATGATAAAAAGTACAGCTTGCTTTGAAAAACTAAAGGGAGACGCACGTATTTTATGGCTTTTAGAATTGTTGCAGAAAATATTTAGTTCAGCGGTTCCACTTCATAATATGCCTATGACGATTGACAGTTCTGGATTGAGTATTAGTACCTTAGATACCATATCTCATCATTTCCCCCCTTGTATGAAAGCTTTACACCGAACGTTGAGGTTAAGACATCGGCTTTGCCATCGACCAAGGGTCCAGTATACACTTTTTCTTAAAGAAATTGGCTTACCAGTAGAAGATTGCCTTCGCTTACTTGAAACAGAATACTCTCGTCCAACGGTTGACACGGATCAAAATAGGAAGCATGTGTGTGAACATTCTTGGAATAAAGATAGTCGGAGGTACATATATGGAACTAGACACTTATACGGTTTAGAAGGATGTAAGAAAAACTATTCTTCACACAGCTGCCATACTATTCAGGTATTGATATAAAAAAAATGATGTTTAGTATTTCAATATTTACAATTAATTGAAATTAATTTACAAATCTGAATTGAACTTAATTAATATAGGTTCTTTAACTTTAACTAATATTAATCATTCAGATCATATAGCTACTATTTCATTATAATCATTACTTTTAGAGAGAAGCCCCTGGACCCAATGAATGTGGTGGCTGCCCGTTTGTTCATTACGATCAGGAGAGTTTAAAAACGTTTTTAACGAATGATTTAAATGGAAAAGAAGAAGCTGATCTTTATGCATCACAGCAAAGAACTGAAAGACTTTCTCCAATCGAGTCCTGTCACTTACATTTAAGATTTAAGTTGAAAAAATTGGCAATGGACAAAATAGGAAATACTGAAGTAACACAGGAATTGCGTGTTTTAGAAAATTCTCAAGTTAAAATTCATGCAGTATTTAAACCCAAGCATTATTTTTCTGTTCTGTCTAAAGTAAGTTGATACTGAAGTTTTGGTTACTTTCTTTTTTTAATTTATGAAACTGTGGTTTATTTAAGGAAAATTGCACATGAGGGTTTAATAGAAAAGTTTATTTTTCTAGTAAGTATGTACCATATAGCTTAATTCTAGAATTGCGTTCTGATTCCGAATAATTATCAAAGTTAGGTACAAAGTTGATTCCAATAATTTCTGCATATCCTTCGTCAATACTTGGTTCTTGGTATCGGGATCTAAAATTGATTAACGAAGGTTTAGTTGTTTGCTTTTAGTTAGAAACAAATTTTTCATGTTTTAAAGAGATTCATGATACATTTTTTTGTTAGTTGTTTGTTATACACTTACTTAAATGTATTGAATGCAACAGCAGGTACCGAAGCGTGTGATTCACTAGTCAATTCGCGAAACTGAAATATTTGTAAGTATTTTAGGTTAAAGCCACTTATCATGTTCTTCGAATCCTTTTGAAAAATAAACGAAATTTAATATACCTTATTATTGTGCAATGCGTGAGCGTGATCGATATTCATTTTAAAACACCGTACCGGTATTTGGTATTTTTTTGCTAACTTTATGTACTCCGCACGGTCTTTCTTTTCTGGATTTGTATTGTCTACCACAACCTAAAATTATCAAAGAATAAAGCGTTTATGCAATGACACGAACCAATGATGATAAGATGATGCTTGATAGATTGACTTACACTTTCTCCGTTTCTTAATGCATTTTCGGCAACAGAAAGGCATTTCGCTTGTGTCTTTAATGTGTCGCGATTTACATGAATGTAAGCTTTTGGTAGTATCACAGACTTAACATAAGACGATTTTCCAGACCCAGGATAACCAACCATAACTATCATCTAAAATTTAAAATTGATATTTCTACTTCCTTTCTTATTCTGTAAATGATTAAAGTTGTTTGTTATTATTTATTACCTCTTGCCGATGACTAAATTGTACATGACTATTATTCGGCGGATTTTCCATAAATTTCTTTGGATCAAATATTGGCATACTGAAATCTTGTTGTCTTGCGGCGTTTTGGAAGAATTCTTCCGGAGTTTTAAAAGTAATTCCTATATTCAATGCAAATAATCTATCAGACAGAGCGTGGTCTTTTTTCCTTCCAGCAGCGTCACCGCAATAGAATGAAGTTTTTAAATCGGGTTCGACTCCTCCATTGTATTCTTTAACAAAAACTTCCCATCCTCCGACTAATGGTTTTCTATATTCGTTTTTGTTAGGAGCAACGAAAACTAAAATCGGAATGGCCATTTGCCTTGCTATAACCTCTATTTTCTTTTTAATGCTTTCTAATTGAGCTGGAGTTTTGCAACCACCCTGATTGGTAAAAATTAGAAACTTGAAATCTTCATTCATTTCAAAAAACGTTTGCAAGCGACTAATAGTTTGGGGATACAGGAACTTCCAATCGTTTTGGTCTTTAGGGAACACTTTTCCAGACTTGGTCGTTATTATTGTTCCATCCATATCAAATGCCGCGACCTAGGGTAAACAAAACAACAAGGATGGAAATTATTTTATTTATAACTTCCTTTAAATCCGTATTCTATCTAAACATACATTTGGTTTTGGTTCCTTCAAATTATCTCCTAGCGCATAGACAACCAGTTTATTACCAGTTTTACTCTCCCAAGTTCCTTTACCAAGTATGTTATCTTTCTTGAAGTCGTTGTTTGAAGCTACTGTTGCTTTTGATTGAAACATTTTGGGTATTTTTGCGGGTCGCTCTTTTCCAGCATCGTCTGATACATTTGAAGAGTCTTCTTCGAAGTGTATTTTATATTCCAATTCTCCAAGAAGGACGCCGACCATGTCACCTTCCTTTCCTATCTCTTCTATACCCATACCAATAAGAGTTCCATTCAAGCCAGAATCGTTAGGACCTGTTTGTTTTACTTTAACTGTTCTTGAGGAGTAAACCGCTGTTAGCTCCACTATGAAATGAAAAAATATAATCATACAAAAATGTCAACAGGAATAAATTGAATATATCATATATATAATATCTGCAAATCATCAATATTTACCTTGTTTTCTTGAACAACGAGAATTTGTAATTTTTGTGTCTGGATTTCGGCCAATATATTTTGTGATCCCATTATCCAACACAATGTCCGGGTATTTGCCTTTGACGTGTTTTAAAATACACTTCATTTTTCAAAAATTCAAAGCCAAGACCCAGATCAGATCTCAAGTTTAAAATTTAAAATAGTATATATCTGATTCTGATATATATGCCAGACTATTTTATTTTGTGTTTTGAATTTTGATTTGGAATTTGGAAATTTTATGAATTACTGCGTGCTTGAATTACTCCAAGTCTTCATAATTTTTGCAAAATTGCAATATAATTTTGAAGTGAATTGCAGCCTGCAACGTGCAACAAGACCCCTTCTGCGGATCTCTTTGAAAAGTTGTTTGAATATTCTGAATGAAATTAATTGAAATGTCAATAAATCTCATTTTACCTCTTGATTCGGTCACTTTTTTAACTCAAGGCCAATAGTATCAACGCGGGTTATGTTACCGGGAATGAGCTGGTTTGTTATTATTACCATTGTCCGAAATTGTATGTCCAATTCCAATTCCATTTTTTGCACATTTGTACTTATCTATTCTGTATTCTTCGTCTTATCAACTGTTTGCAGTGCTCACAGTATCGTGTCCACAGTTTCAAGCATCCCCAATCCCCATCCTCAGTCTTCGTGAGCAATTTTTTACTGTAGTAGTAACGTAACTCAAATTAACTGCAAAATATGAGTGAGTTTGACCCCAACTGTTTACAAGACCTTCTGAAGCCGTACTATGAGCGTCTGTTTCCGTTTGGACTGATGTATCGTTGGCTATCTTATGGAAGTGGTACGTTCTTTGTTGTTAATCATTCTGTGTACCTTCAACAATTAATATTTTCTATAATAAATGTTTAATTTTGAATTGCAAATTGGAACATGATGTAACATAAATAAAATTATTGTCTTTTGTGTTAATTTTGTTTTTCAAACTCTTCTAGACGATTTGTTTTCGCGTCGGGAATTTTCCTTCACCCTAATGGGAGATGTGTACCTTCGGTACCAGTCGTTTTCTAACCAGGAAGAGTTTGCCAAAGAATTGAAGCGAAGGAATCCGGAGAAAATCGATATCGGGGCTGTTTATAATCAAAAGCCAAAAATGCGTGAAAGCTCTGCAGGGTTCCAGCCCGTAGAAAAGGAGTAAGGCCATGCTTTTCACTGAAAGATTATTAAAAGAGTTTAGTTTAATATCTAGCATGGAAAATTTCATTTCGATTTTGTGTATTTTCTACAGGTTTGTTTTGGATATCGATTTGACGGACTACGATGATGTAAGGACTTGCTGTTCTGGGGCTAAAGTTTGTGAAAAATGCTGGAAATATTTGGCGTTGGCTGTTGAAATTCTGGATATAGCATTACGGGGTAATTTTTTTTTTTCTTGAAAAACAATTGTACATTGCCTTGGGATAAGAATATCTCTTATTTATATCAAAATCCGGCAAGTATTTTTCATTGAAAAAATAAATATTTATTGCTCGAAACGATGAGCTAGACTTTGTATCTGATCTGAAATGTTTCAGATGATTTTGGGTTCAAACATTTGTTATGGGTGTACTCTGGACGACGAGGTGTCCATTGTTGGATTTGTGACCCAGTGGCACGAGACATGGACTCTAATGCGCGTGGTGCTGTGATTGAATATTTATCTGTAATTGTTTTTTGTTTGTTTGGTATATTTTCTTACATAGAATAGTACTCCAGAAACCTATTTTTATTTTTTTATTTATATCAGGTTATTCGGGGAGGAGAAAATCAGACAAAGAAGGTCAAACTCCCAGTTACCGTACCTATCCATCCTTTTCTAGAGTAAGTAATGATTATTTGGATTTTTGTAACATATTGTATGTTAATTGGTCAATTATAACTAAGTAATTATAAAGTCGTGTTAACATGTGGCTGATTTGAAAATATTTTCGTAGGCGATCCATTGAAATTATTGATGAAAAGTTTGAAGAAATCTGTGACGATGACCAAGGTGTTTTTGAAATAGATAAAAACTTAGATATCTTACCTGATGAAATCAAAACATCTATTCGAAATGCCGGGCCTGAGGCCTCTCGATTCAATAAAATCATGGCATATATTGAGGAGAATGTAATCTTTTCATACTTTGAATAATCACAGAAATTGGGATTAAAAGTATATTTGTACTCAAGATTAAAATGTAGTTTCTAATTATTGTTTTTTTAGAAAAAGGGGAAAAAAAGTTTAGGAAACTTAAAGTCTGAACTTCAACTTCAGTTCTGTTACCCAAGATTGGATGTGAATGTTTCAAAAGGTCTCAATCACTTGCTCAAGTCGCCTTTTTGTATTCACCCAAAAACTGGTCAAGTGTGCGTTCCATTTGATCCTGCAAAAGTGTATTCATTCAATACGGCAGATGCCCCTCGAATTACGTAAGATACCGCTCTATATTTCTAATTTCTGTATTTTGCTATTTTATTTCTTTTAATAAAGGGAGGGATTAATAATTAATTACGAGATATCTATAATGGATCCTGAGAATTAATGATTGTGTGTGTGTTTATTTAGTGAACTATTAAACGAAATTGCCGAATACGATAAAACCAACATCAACAAAGAAGATACGCCAAATCGGACGGATTACGAAAAGACTGGGATGGCAGTATACATGAAAATATTTTCGAAGTTTGTCCAGAATTTGGAGAAGGAGAGTGAACAGCCAAAAAAAGGTATGGAAAAATCAATTAAACATGAATTAAATAATGGCAAAGCTTGTGAGTTAAACTATTTTATTTTATTTTTTTAGTTCTTAAACAAGGTAAAGAAAATGTTAGTGAACTGTTTTAACCAAATTTCGCACCTTTAGTCAGACTATTTCGGTTTGTGGAACACATACAATTACATTAGATTTATGATTTACATGTGTCTTGCCTACATTTTCAAGTTGCAATAAATGTAAATTAACTTAAACAAACTTGGTAAACAGTTTATTTTTTAGTTGTGCCATAAATTGATAGTTTGTTTAACTTATCTTTAATTGTAGTTTTGAATGCACATAAATTACTAATGTAATTTATATTGACTTTGTAGTAGCTGCATTTTGACCTTGTTCTAGTTTTTGCTAAAAAAGAAATTACGAATGACGATGAGGTATGGTAGATATTCCATTATTTGAAACCAACGGTTTGGCATGAGACATTAAACTTGATTATTAAACAGGTACAACAAAAGAGATCAGCGTCAATATGACACGTTTCAATGGCCTAGCTCTAAATCTTCATGTGTCAAGGTCTAATAAAGTTATTTTACACGTAAATATCATGTTTGCCCCCGTAAGTAGGCTCCGTGGCGTACTCGTCATACTCATCGTCACTCGAAAACCGTGTATCATTCTCACTACTACGACTGAAGTAACTCATGGTCTTAGGAAAATCTTTATGATGCTCACTGTTTAGACTAGAATCAGATAAGGTCTTTTCCATCTTTGAAGAATAACTACTACTGTCTGGAGTGTGACGAGAGCTGGAAGATGATCTCATTGAAGGAAGTGTTCTTGTGCATGGCCCTGCTGAAGTATCTATGTTGCCCATTGTCACTCTAGCCACGACCCTTGTCGTCCCTATCATTTTGTACGTTGTATAGTTAGTAAAAGGTCTACTACTACTTGGCTCTGCATGAAACCCTGCCGTAGCATCGTTAGAAGATCTCCTTTCCCTAGAATGGGAGCTCTGCTGAGACTTCAAACTAGACTTGTTATTACTGTTGTAATAATAGCTAGAATGTGCATGGCTGCCGCAATGAGTATGGTGGTTATGATGGTGGGGGTGAGAAAAATGGTGATGGCCATGTTTCGATGGGTAGTAGCCATACCCAAAACCGAACCCATACCCCCCGAAAGACTTAGTGGTCATTAAATTATCCCAAGACTTTGGTTTGTGCTGACTTTGAGAATCTCCTGGTGGTAAGGCTGCCGCCGCTGCTACAGAGGTTGATGGCTGACGGTGGGTATGTTGACAGTGATTAGATGAACCTTGGCCTGCTTTGGTGACCACCCCAACTCCCCCTGAAGAAGAACTAGACGATGCAGCTAATTCCCCACCGCTACTTGAACTTTTGTTGCTACCTAACAGTTTCATTGAACTGGATGTACTTATGTCCTTATGAAGTTCCTTTGTGCTTTGAGATTTTCTATAACAATCGTAGTAATACATGTCCTTGTCTTTCATTTTCTCCGAGGATCCCATTGATTTAGATTTTTCTTTGTCATCCATAAAACTTTTACTTTTCGATCCAGGGCAAAAACAACATGCGCTTGTGGCGTCAGCAAGGCAAGTGCCACTAACTGAATGTGCACTGCTTTGCTCATCATATGTTCCGGTCAAGATTTCTCGTTCCGTTTTGTTAAGATATTCCAGTTCTTTCATTTTATCGTGAAGCTTCTTTTGAAGATGCACGTACCTCATATGAAGTTCAACCTAAGAATTTATAATAAAGTAAAATTATATTACATGACAAAATATTATATGAAAAGTCTTTTTACAGTTGCAACCAAATTTATCAAATTCAAGAATCTATTAGTTCTAATCTTTCTGCATTTTTACATAATCAATCTTCTAATGAATCCTAGTTTGCAGTAAAAACTTACATAAAATTTGCTTATCCTTTATTCGTTTTGCATCATTTTTACATATTTAGCAAATAGATAGATCAAGACGTCTGTGTTACTACTGTACAAGTTTACTTTCTTTTGTAATTTATGGAATTTCATTGTCTTCTATTATAACATGGCATGGATTAGATTTGTTATTCACATATTAATTTAATTATTATCTCAACTTAACTTTCAATAATCCCAGATTACACAATAATATTATAGGGAATGCGTGTTCTAGAGCAAATATCTAACCCTAACTTTAACTTGTTCTATTACTTCTGTCATACTGCGTATCTTATCTAAATGATAATCTGCAAATCTGTATTGCTATATTCCCTTTCTGGACCTTTTCTGTAATGTGTTGAGAATGATGAACTTAATTTTGTACCTTTCTGGCTCTTTCATCAGAGATGACAACCATTTTAAGATGAGTAGGGCATTTTCGGATGAAGCTGACAAGGGATCTGTGCTCCACCCGAGCCATATTCTGACCGTTTATTGACAATATTACATCACCTGTATTATATTATAGTGAAGTCATACATATAATAATGATTGTTACTAATCTAATAATTGATTCAGAAAAGTGCGTGTCAAATTTTCATGCAGTTTGCATGCAAAGTTGGTGCACGCACCGAAAAAGTAAATACCATGATGAATGAGTTAATAATTTAGTAATGTATTATCTATATGTATTTAAGTAATGATATGATGAACATGCATCAAATGAATTCATAAAGCTGTCGACTTTAGTATCAATCATATTTTCATATTCAACGCTACGCCCAAAATAATTGGAAAACATCAACCATACTAAAATAACTTAATTACATTTATTAAGGCAAAAGAAGGATGTAATTTATTAATGAAAGTGTAGTTTTGGATGTCAAGCTCTGAGTGCCCTACTTATATGAGACCATATCATTTTATCATTGATTTACTTGCTTAAGACTGGTTAACAAGGATTGGATTCATAAAAATAAACGACACCTACGAAGGTTATACTTTTTAGCCAAATTTCGTTTTAAAATATTTTTGATCAGTCGTATTTATTTTATTCTACGAAGCTAATTAAAACTTAGTTGACTTTGTTGTAAAAAGCATATTCCATATAATATGCGTGCAACTAAAAT
>JAQGAA010002645.1:0-12259 GCA_034696425.1 Isotoma viridis | reverse complement strand
TATATGCTGGTGCTGTGTGAGCGCTTTAATTTCTGAATCAACCAGATCTTCAAATGTCAAAGGGAGATTTGGAGGTTTTACTTTAGTTAAAAATGAGTAGATTGACCCTTTGTAACTATTTGTTATAACAATGCTCAATAATATAAACAATAGTATTGACAATGAGTACTTGGATTTTTTCCTACGGTTAATGATTTTTGATACTTGACCTTCAGAATTTTCTAAAAAGAACCCAACCGTCCAAAGAAATGAAATAATGAACCGAACACTTTGACCCTGTCTTGAAAAGCGTTTGGTAACTGTAATAATAATCCAAGACATGCTCAATACAGTAGCTACTAAACATATCCAAATTAAGTAATCGAATGGTTTAATTAACATTGCAGGGTCGTATTCCGGTCTCTGGGCAAACATTGTGAATCCAAAGTAATCATAAAATGTAGCGTAGGGACTCCATGTCCATTGATTCCAAGTGCGACCTATAAATCTGTCATTTATTTGCTCTAAGCTTATAGCCTTCCTTTGAATTAATCCGATAGATTGTTGAATATCTTTGTATTCAACTCGACTGTAATTTAGTAAGTCGCTCAGCTCTTCGATGAGAAATTCTGCCTCATGTGCTTCGCCACATATTTCTGCATCGCCTAGGTTCTTATGCAGTTGAAACCATAATTTATGCAATGATTTTAATGATGCAAAGTGAAAGTTTTGTAATGGGACAAGGATTTGTATATTTTTTTCTTCGGATCCAACTTGATTCACAATTTGTATTTGATATTCAGCTGACTTGGATTGGTCTGGGTCCATAATGAAGTATTCTGATGTCAAAGTGATGCGATGTAGGCTTTGAAGAAACTCTTTAAAAACTTCAGGAATATTGCTAGTTTCTACCAGAAATACAATGTAATGTGGATTTTGTTCGGATAATGCAGTTAGTTTCAAAATTTTATGGATATTTGCAATCTCATCATCGTTGGAGATATCAACATCCATAAGGCGAATTTCACATCCTGAGGTGTACTTTGATGAAGAGTCAGTAAATTCATGTTTTATTTTGTGTGAAATATTTAATAAATCGACTTGAGCATATCGAGTTTTTATAAGTTTTGAAATGCTATCGATTACAAGTGGTTGAGATTTTGTATATTGCAGCATGTGATTAACTTGTGTTGAATTTGATTTCAAATCTTGTTGAATGAAATGAAAAAAGCAATTCTGAAACAAACCAAAAAATGATTCGGATTGGGAATATGAATGTGATTGAAGTAGAGCACTTTCACATCTTGTCTTTAAAGCTAAATAGGTTATCACTAAAAATATATTCCGTATTGTACAAAGTACCATTTTCAAACCCATTGTATGAATCAAAAATCTTGATACGATAAAAAAGGACAAGAGAAGTGTAGATTGATTCGGAGAGTCAGGTGTTTTTTCTAAAAAGTTTAAGTTTTCATAATTCAGAAAGCTTATAAGGTATGATAAAATTGAAGGCACAGATTGAAACAAATATATATTTCCAATTACAAGTCAGACAGTTGTAATTACAAGTAGACACTTTAAATTGCATGGGATATCTTAAACTACTTTTTATTTAACAATTACGCTGAGCTTTGAATTTGAGATTTTCTTTATATATTTGCTCAAACTTGTCATTTAATGTACTTTTCATTGTTATTATATAATTCCAAATAACCGTCAACCCATGTCAACCCACCCGAGGCTTTTAGGAGGTGAAAGTAGGCAAATGTTTTCAATTAGATAATAATGGTTGAACAATATAAAAGAATATAAGTTATATTTAACAGGCTAAATAGTTTTAACAATGTAATTTTTGTCGCTGTAATACTTCTTTCTAAAACATTAAAATGAACAATTTGGATTTTTAACAACGCTGTTCTATGAGCAAGTTATGAAAGATGTTATTTCTCTAAAAACCTTTACAAAGCTCAATTACGAATAGAAAACAAATGCTTTTGTATTCTCATGAAAGAAAAACAAATTTGGACTTAATCGTAGACCATTAGTTCATTCAAATTCAACCATATCCTTGCTATTCAACCATTTTCTTTTAAGTAAAATTTCATCAAACTGATAGAAATAAATTCACTCCTGTACACAAATATCCTAAACTAAAATATAATTGAGAACAGTAAAAGGTGTCCTGTTTTTGTTTTGTAGAAATTTTTTATTCAATGTTTGTATGTACATGCTACTTTCAAAATTTCTATAGTTATTCTTTTTTGGAGAACTTGTACGCGATGATAATTAATCTTTGAAAGCTTTCTGAGAAATAATTTTATTCATAATCTTATTCAATGAATTTATTCTATTTTTATCAATTTTGTGCTAACTATTCAAATCCATGTATAAAGTCAAAAACAATGTTCATCAGACATCCAGTGTTTTTTGTTTACATTCAGATACATTCCAAGCAGAAGAAGTCTGTGAGAAATGAACCAGTAGTTGCCTTCTTGCCGTGAGAATTCTGTAGCATTTCAGACAATTAATAAATTACCTACTGTACTGTGGTTCCAAGTTCCAAGAAAAAAAAACTCAACACTTTCTAGCAATTGCCTGGTAGAAAACTCACAGTAATGATTTACGAGAGCTTTTAAAAACACTTAGGAACTCGTCTACCACTACTACTAGTAGTTATATAGTCATTCCAGTTTAGTTTTTATTAGAAACTCTTTATGGGAAACTCAATTTAAAGTTTGTTAATCCATCTTGTCATTGCCAGATTTATTAGAGAACTTTCTCCAATGTAAACTAAAGGGTTGGCTCGGTTGTATATTTGCTTCTGCCACTACTACCGCTTTCTAATGTTATCTATCAATTACTTCTTGCCATCACCACCACAACTTCCTACAAAATTAATTAGCATAAAAGAAGTTTTAAACTTGTGTGACTTTTTGGAAACTGAAAAATGATCTTGGTTAATTGCTTTCTACTTACTTTGACAGTATGACTGAATGAATAAGTGGTTGCTTCTTGTCAGAACAAATTTATTTTTCTAAATGGTTTTGACTTGAAAAGTTGTTAGCATTGATTGTTTTTTGCAATCTGCATAACCAGATTGAAGCGAAAGCGTCTGTACTTTTGCTAGCACATCGTAGGGAAAATTTCAATTAAATCCTGGATGGTTCTCAGGAGAGATCAGTTATAAACTGTCAAAGATCAATTGCCAAAATTTAATATAAATTCAATGCGGAATTAATTTTGTTTTGCGGTGCAAGTCCAAATTCAAATGGAAACAGTTTGCAAAAAGGCATAGACTAAAAAAAGGTTTTAGTTTTAATCTAGGTAGAAAGAACTTAAAAGTCATTTGAAACGGGAAATGATTTCTGTTTATGCTGTGTGTGACCACAAATGCAAATGCCAAACATACCATTATATTAATAAAAACACAACCCCTCGTTTCAAAAACAAATTTATACTTGTACTTTCATCTCAACAAAGTTTAATTTGTTTTACCTCAGAGAATTCTTTATTCTTTGGCTACACTGTAATTTATTCCACGAGGTTAAATCGCGAATAATATTTGAATACTCTGTGTTTAGTCAAAGTAGGCATAACCACACACACAAATGCAATCAATACGGATAACACTACCCAATGTAATCCAAAAGGGGGAATAGGATTTTGATTATTGACTTGTCTAAAACTTTCATTGCATTTATTGCCTCAGTTTGCACTTTTTACTTTTAAGCGTATTCACTATTTTTTATTGGAGAAAGAGGCTGGTAGACACAGTCATGGCCAATAGAGGGGAAAAGCTGGTCTTTTCTATTCAGCTTTTAATGTTAAACAGGCAAATTTGGCGAATGGCAAATTGGCAATGATTGTAAAATTAATAAACAGGTAAATTTGGCGAATGGCAAATTGGTAACGTTTGTAAAATTATTAGTTTCGTTAATTTAATTGTTGCACGAGCAACATTTACAACGTTGGTGGTAACGAATCTATCTTGATCAACGATATTAGAATCAACGGAAACTGAAACGGTGCGTAGAATAGCTATACAAATAGCGCAGATACAGGATTATTGATTTCATTCGTAAAATTAAATATCTCTTTGTTGATCCAAAGTCTAACAATTCTTTGGTCAATAAAGTAATTGCAAAATCTGCTTTAAATAATTAATTTTTATTTCAAGCATATTTTTGCCTACGAATTTCTACTTTTCAATCATCAAGCATATTTTTTTCAAAACGAATTCATTAACCAAAGCATAAAAACCCTTTTGCCAAAACGACCTTCTCTCTCTCGCCCATTCTACATAATATCTCAAATTCTACTAGAACCTGTGAATCCTAATACTGACAACTAAGTGAAAGCCATACTACTGTCATTGGCTTTTTCACAAAAATACCCAAAGGAATCGATGAGGTAAGCCATACGGATAAGTAGGGAGGAGTAAAAAGGCTAGATAGATGAACTTTTTAAACAAACTATGAAAAAGTATCTCTTTGAAACAGCTCTCTTCGGTCAACTTCAACTTTCCTTTTTATGACTTTCCACATGAGTGACTTTTGTGATCATCATCTTCATGTGTGAGTAACCGCCTTACATACTTCCTTACTACCACCACATACGCTTATAGTTTTTTACAAATTCAAACAAAAATCTACATTTGCCTCTAAAAGCTTTAGCGTAATATATAGACATTATTATCAGCGTCATTGCATAAATCGACTGCGGATGTCTTTCACAATTTTTCCCAGTAGTAGACACGAAAGATGTTGAAAGCGGAATGGTCATCGAACTCTTCGAACTTTATTTAAAGAATTTATTTTTACTTGACGGAAACGGAAACAAGAGTTATGTAGAAGTCAGTTGGGATATAGACCATGAATGATATCATGGATTAACTGTCTGTGTACGTTCTTGTACTTCTTCTTGTCTTGTAGAGACAAAGCAGGTTGTCTTGTCAGAAAGAAACTATACGAGACAAACTAGTCCTTCCGGAGTAGTCAGTAGTAAAACCTTGTGAAAGTGATTGCCCTAGTGTCGGTCATAATGGCATACCTTTGTTTGAATCATATACCCAAGTCCAATGAGTCAAGGTTTGGAGACCAGATCGAATATAATTGATCATATATTGATTTGCTTTATCAAATTTTCAATTTCCATAAAAGCCCATGATAATGCCGACAATCAGGAAATCTTTACCAATTTCACAACTAAAATATTTAGGTAACTTACCTTCATAAAAGACAATAAGAATATTCTCATAAATCACCCAAAACAAAGTATTTTTTATTAGTTTCTACCTGTCAGCTGAAACGGTAGAAATTGCACATTACATACTTTACTATCATTGCCTACTAACTGTTTGCCTTGATGTAAGAATTTATTCAGTAGTGTTCAAAATAAATGGTTCAAATTTATTATCTCATTCCTTCTCTTCAGTGTTCTTTTTCCATTTCATACTCTTTCACTTTCTCAGTCTGTCTTTCTTTCTAAATCCATTTCCCAAAGGAATTCTCGTCGTAAGAACTTGAACGAGTTAGTAGGGAAGAGAGAGAGAGAGTCACCCGATTCGGTCTTTAGTATATCTACCTGGGGAGATGTGTAGTGCGATGAAAGGAAGGATTTGTCCCAATTTGTAAATCAGAGGTGAAATACAACGCTTTTGTCACTGAAGAAATAATATAAAATAAGCAAGACGAATTTATACTTTTATGTTGCCTTTGTAATGATCGTAGTTATTATTCTCTTCGGTATTCATTTCATTACATTGGTACAATTTCAAAGACATGCTGCAGGTCTTGTTGACTTTTGCAGGTTTAATAAATATAAAGTTTTTTTTTAAAGTTTAATATATTTTTTGAATTTACAAACAGAATGCAGCTTACATTTTCATCATAGTAGAACGATATACATGAAGTTTCTTAAAAAAACGAATACTCTGAAAGTTTGAAATGAATGTGATTGAAAATTTTAATTTCAAAAATGTTTTTAACCGATTTTTGATTACACTAAATTAATCAAAATGTTTATAAAACTCCTTGTCAAGACCAGAATTTACCTGAACGTATCAAATAGAAATTTTAAAGCATTTTAAACCTTGAAATCTAATTTTAAAAGAATCAACTCGTAAAGTTATTTAATAGTATAAAGCGTTTGAAACAAATCTGTTCTAATTTGTCATTCTCAAATCATTTATGTTTGCTAACTATTCTTTTGAAAAACATGTAAATTATTTTATTATTATTTTAAAGTTTCATGATCTCCCCAACTCTGACAATTATTACTTCCGTCGGTTAGTGTTTTTATGAAGTAATGGAAAATGAAATGATGCAAATCCTTTGGTTTTACTAGAAACTGAAGAAACAAGGAAAGTAGCACTATTTTACATTTAACCCTCGTTGTAACAAAAGAGAAAGAGAGATCGAACCCAACATTCTACATGTATTCAAGAGTCAGGAAGGGTGGAAGGAAGTGAAAGAACATCATCATCATCATCATCAAAATTTATACTACTTGAACGCTTACTGAATTTTAATTTGGTTTCCGGCGGAAACTTTCTTTTTTTCCCCTTCAACAAAAACAAAAGTAGAGTTCCAAGAGAGTTAATGTTCATTTTTAGAAATGTATGTCAAAAGAGCTGATCTAGCTCGTTTAACATAGTTTTTCTTCCGTTGTTCAATATTTAGAATTATAGCATGTAAAGCTGTATCGCAAAGACAAAAGAACATAAAAACTCACTTGATACAGATATACAAGTTGCTTCTTAAGTAAGTAAAAACATAAAATTACTCCCATGCGTCAAAAATACAAGAAATACAGTAATAAACAGTATAGAATAAATTACTCAACAAAATTAAAATATTAATAATTTCATTAATTTCAAAATTTTAAAGAGAAACTACTTAAAATACATTTAATTTTAAAAAAATTTCTTATATTTCACTTCACAAAGTTACACCTAATTATACCGATTACTTTCTGACCTACTACGTCTATGATGTCCTAAAGCAAACAACATGCCTATAGCTATTACAAACGATATAACTATAAAAAATATCGTATAAACTATTGACATTAAACAGCAATTATTTGAAGAGAAATTCCTACAACAGCATTTGTATTCCTTATTATTATTAGACTCAAGGGATTTTTTTTCACGTAAATAGTACGGACCTGGAGGAACCTCATCTGGGGTAATGCGTCCTGTCTGCAATATAACACTTGGATGGGGGGATTTTATACTGTCCGATGATTCACAATGCAATAACCAATCTTTATGTGGAGTCGGTTGAATATGTTCACCTGAAGTCATCCTAGGCCAGTTAGGTTGATAAGGGTTTGGAGGAAATTGATTATGAGGGTTTTGAATAGGATGTTGAAATTGCTGTGGGTGTATTGTTTTATCCTCTAGTTCTGTCACTATCATTCGATCTAGCATCTTTTGTAACTTTGCAGCATCAAAAGTTGAACTATTTTTAGATGAAAAAGGTAAGACATTCATTGTAGGATGTAATAAGATAAGATGCTTTAAAAGTAAAATTGATCAGAGTTAACTAACCCATTATGCCGAGAGCAATCGTCTTGTACGGTTATGTCTTACCGTTAGATTGTTCTCTGACTTGAGAAAAAAAAATACTCTTGTAGGGATCTCTGTGTGTCTGGATTACAACGGAAAGAAATTTCAAAGCTCAGAAGGTAATTTGATTAGATTTGTGATACCATCTTTATACGAAATTGCCCTTTATCTTGGTATTACATGTTGGATTAATTAGCAATTAGTTCTTTAAAAGTAGTGATGGTAACTTTGAGATGCGGTAGTTAGAAGAACTTTACCATGTTTTGCTTTCCGTAACATTTTTAATTGGACTACCTTTCTCTGCATGTAGTAGCATGTATAATGCATTTATGCTCTAATTATGGTTATATCATCTCGGTAGGGAAGCCTATACGTGTGAATTTACTTTTCTGATAATTTTATTAAATTGGCCCCGTAGGACTAACTACTTGCTGCTATGTATAATATGCTGTTTCAGTGTTTTGAAGCGACCCAATTATAATATTGTCAAGGTAGGTTATCCTTGAAAGAACTAGTACAGCCATTTCAAAAAGTTTAATTTCTTATTATTTTTTTAAATTATAAATTTACACCAGACATAAGGAAACCGTATTTGTCAAATAATGTAAAAATATTGTTAATTTTTTATGTATCCTGTATAGTAAATTAACCGTTTTTTATTAAAATCCAAATTCAAAAAGAATGGAATGTGCATTCAATCTTTGTAATACCAAAATCTGTAATAACTATTTCCCCAAGAGAGCCATGGCTAGATTCCGAAGTGTTAGCTCTATTGTATTTTTTGAATTTAGATTTTTTAGAAATGGACAGTAGGATTTTTTTCGTGAAAAGACACACAGAGATCAATACAGAACTCAAGAGTCGTAGAATAGAGTTCTAGAGGAATTGGTTCATGTCAGTGGTTAGAACTAGGTTTAGATTCCTACAGAATACATGTCTATCTATCTAGAAGAGTATAAAAATGAATAGCTAGAGAATATATATTGGATGGGAGTAAAGAAGTCTCAGAATTTCAGAAGGAACTTAAACCAAGTCTGAAATCTGCTTTTGTCCTTTTCAAGAGATGAGAATCACACTTTTCTCATTTTCTATGGATTTAACTTTCCTCTTTCTCTGATCTTACATCAGATTTACTCACTTCTTTCGTATTTTTGACCTCTAATGGATTTTATTTTAGAGTAGTTGGCACTTGGCACCGGGAATAACCCAAAGGTCTTTGTCGCATCATCTCAATGTGAGCATGTGAAAAGGGGGACAAATGTTCAAGTCTAAAAGGGACAATATGCTCAGAGATGAAATGTTTTGAGCCCTGAAGATGAGTATGGCGAATGATCCTGTAGGAAAGTAAGAGATAGAACATATACACTTTGCCTTCACCCTTTAAGTCAACTCATCTCCGTTAGACTGAATGACCCTGCCGTGGGAATTTTTTTAAGCTTAAGAGAAACACTCCATCTGTATTGAGCTTCCTTTTGTAAAAAAATATATGGAAACGTTAGCTTTTTAGGCAGAAGACTCTTGTTATAATTATTCCCTGGACTCAAATGCAGAAGCAGTTCACGTTCCCAATTAGTGAGATTTTGTAACATGAAGAATGACAAGTGGGACTAGTTAAAAAATTGGCATAAATTAGAATAGGATTATATTGGCCGTTTCTACAAATTTACGACATTTGACCTCAAGGAACACTTGTAACATCTCCCTTATGTCAATCTATATCGTCTGAAAACTTTCACTTTGTCCGACACATCAACATTTTACATCACTATGGCCAATCTAAACTAGAAGACGGCAATAGTTAGTTTCCCCATTGTACTTGAGAAGAAATATACGTGTACTAAGTACTCAAGAGGTAATACTATATATGTTATAGTTGGTTATAGTTCCGGAGCTGTTCAACTGTGAGAAAAGTTCGGTGTCTAAAATTTCAAAGGAAAGCCGACGAAAAGTTTTCCTTTTGTTTGTTATCTGCTAAAAAGCCAAGAGTTGGAGGTGGAATAATAATAATGACGATGACGCCGAGGATGGTGATGATGATGATGGCCATGGCGATCATCAACCCAACCCAAGCCTTGTTCCTTTTTGACTCAAGGCTCGATTCGAAGGCCCATCCAGTCAAGCCTAGACATAATAACAGCAAAGGGAGAAGAAAGCAATCTGCTTGCTTTCTTTCTTCAAGAAAGTCCTCCTTAAACCAAATAAAGAAACCTTATCCCACCCTACCATATATTTTACACTGTGACTGCTAGAACAATATCAGTTGTTTTCATCTCTCTCCTTATCCGGATTTGCATAAAAGACGAGACAGAAGCCTTAGTGTAGTGTGATTAGACTTAAGATGTTTGTTTACCTTAGACAGAGACTTGGAATAACAAATAAGATGAGATGGGGAGATAGAATAACAAATAGTTTACTTGCTACCTGAAAATGAAGGAAGATGCCTAGTTTTTTTTAAAAAAAAGTATTGCATAAGGTAAAAAGTTTTATGTGCAAATGAAACAAGATATGTATATGCTTGGGAGCTTCTTTTTACTAACAAGGCTATTAGATAAAGTTACCTAAACAAGAGCCCATTAGATCTAATGGTTGATTTTAACTTGCTTTTCCACACTGACTTGACTTGGAAACTTGGAACTCTGATATTAACATTTGTATATTACTTTCTACCGGGGTAGAGAGCTTATCATGGATGTGGACGGCTCTGCATGTTTTTTTATACGGTTGGGTTTCGAAACGATATATTAGATTCAAATATTTATTTGGTTCAGACAATTCCTTCGACATTTCTAGTAAAACTTCATTTAGTTACACCACTTATTTAACCTAGGGGGTTACATAACTTAATTAGTGTGAGCAAAATGAATTATAGGCATCAAACATTAAAGTAATTCTGCTAAAAATTTTGAATGTTTGATATACTGTCTGAAATTTATTTAGAGTGTGACAAGTTGGGCTTCAAAATTATTACATGAGTATGAGATGATGAAATGTGTTAACATCAGCAAATTGCTTTTTAGTTATTTCATTTTCAGCAGATAATTTAATTTTATATCAACTCATACAAGAGTTGAGTTCATTTCTCATCCAATCTTTAATATTATTGTTGATATGAAATTTTAATTAAGCTGAACTAAAGAAAACAAAAATGCTGTGACTGCAGCATAGGTTTTCGAAGCTCTTGCTAATTATGACAGAATATCAGAAGGTAAATATTATTCATTATCTCCTGTATCCCTTAGGTAGGTGCTGTTTTAGTTAATTAGAAAATTCTGCTTAAAAATCATTGACACAGACTGATGTCTAATTTAAATTTATGATGATGATATTAAATCGAAAGTATAATTAACTATTAATAAGGTAACTGATAATTGATCATAACTATTTTTATAATTAGAATTAATTGTAAATTATTCTTATATTGAATCGAAACAATTATATATTACATATGATTATATGATAATTAATTATTCGTCGAAATCGATTTTTTTATATTACTTATTTTCCTTTTATTTCCAATGTAAAAAAATCATAAAGACAAGATTTATTTTTTTCCAAAAGGTCTATATGCTTTCTCTTGAGTTAGCTTGAATGTAAGTTCAAGACAACTAAAATTTTGAGTTCCAAAGATAGGACCATTATCTTCAACTTTCTTACATGATCCAGTAACAGGTTCAACCAAATACGTTGTTCCATCCGCATATGCCTTGTTGTCAACAAACTCAACAGGATTCAGCTTTCTCCAAACAAGCTCAACTTCATCAGTTGTAAAGCCTTGAACCACGAGTGAAGTTTGGAAATCTTCCAGTCCTTGATGACTCTGTAGTGTCAAGGTCATCGGTATCTTGTGCAAAACTCGACCCCCAGGATTCATAAGGACTTGCTTGACCCCTTTATTAATCGATGAATCCGAGAAAATGTGCTTTGAACCATCAACTACATTTACTGCATTCGAAATTTCAATACTGGGAACCCAAAGCTCTCGTCCTCTTGAGGTTCCAGGTTTTCTTATAAATTTTACATCCGGTCCTGCATCATAAGTTAGTCTTGAGTCTGTATATTCTCGAACAAAATCTGCTTGTAGAGTGATACTATTGTTATTTTTGTTATACTCATCAAACTGGGTATGGGTAATCCTGATTGACCTTAAACTGATTTCCACAACAGTAGGTTCCGGCTCATCTTCTTTAACACTGGGTGGACGAAAATTTGGATCGTATTTGAAATTTTGGGAATAGTAAGAGTTAGGAAATACTTTGGAATAAATGTCCTGCAACTCTTGTTGATTTTGTCCAAGTTGGTCTTCGATTGTCTTCCTGGGAATTACTTCTGTCACCACTAGTAGGACAATTAGAACGATACAGGGTTGGATAAGAGATTGTTTCATTGTCCTTTTGGATGTATTGGCGTATTGCAATAATTACAATCAAGTGTAAAAATTGTTGTTGATGCTCCGCAGTGAGATCGACGTTTGTTGAGCTCATCTGTTTGCCTTGGTCCTTTTATCATGCAAAGCTCTATTATTTTTTCTGGTGGGTTTGACTCGTTTCTGCTAAAACTGAAGATTGGGGTATAATTATGGAGTAAATGTAAATCATTATGGGTTTAAGTTCATAGAATTTTAGAAAAATCACGATTTCAGAAGTTGCTGGACATGTAAGAAAGTTGAAGATAATGGTCCTATCTTTGGAACTCAAAATTTTAGTTGTCTTG
>JAQGAA010002644.1:0-12261 GCA_034696425.1 Isotoma viridis | reverse complement strand
AGAAACAAGACAAATTCTATATAACAGCTAGAGAAACCGCTGCCGTTGTATTTAATGGTTCCATAAATAAACGTTCATAGACTTCAACAGAAGCATTTCACTCGACATATGCTAAAATATTCTGGTAAAAAATGGCAATGGAAAATAAACCAGAAAGATTCATTACGAAGACTGACACAACTGGAGAGTACAGGATGCTATTGCTTTTTTATTGACTAGGAAGGAACTTAACTTACCATTGGAATACGGAAGCTATCACTTTGAAACTTTACTAAAGGGCTCGAGAACTAGAGATCCTTTTCCTGACTGCCTGACAAGAACTGGAAAGTCATTTGCTACCTCTTTTCCTATTAACTAACTTCCTCTTTAGTGTTTTAGAACAAATAATAGTGTATATGCTACAGGACTTCGTAGACTTTCAGGAAATCTTAGTTTCTCGAACCCGTAGTCTGTTTGTAGACAATAATCTCTCATATCCATTCGGTTATTAACTTCACTGCCCTTGGCCCGCGACACACAGTCACAACTTTTACTTTCTATTTTTTCCAAAACTCTCAATCTCATCTTGATCTCATCTCAAGAAAGAATAACATTGCGCTGCCAACTCCTTAATACATATTTGTAACGTGTGAGGTGACAAAATATCAAGGGATGATTAAGCAGTCGAAGCATCTCATACTTTTCATCAGTCACAAATCTTCATGAACTAACTCGAGTCAAAAATTCAAGATTACATTACATTCATACCTAACAAAACCATTACTTTCTAACTCATTTCCTTATCCATTTAAATTTAATCTATCCTAGTGTACAAATATCTCAAACCAAAACCAAAACAGGAGAGAAAATAACATTAATTTCTCTCTTTCTATCTATCTCTCTCTCCCTTTTTGTTTTCTTAACCAACAAGTCACTCTTTCACTTTCAATCTTAACATTCAACAACATTCCCCAAAAGAAAAACTCTTTACAAACTAAATTATATTTTACTTCAAACTTTTCATTTCCTTCCGTCCGTCCGGTTTCTTTTCATATGAAAAATAAGCAAATAATTTTTCTTACAGTTACAACTAAAACTAAGACGGAAGTAGAAAAAAAACTGTTTGAAATACACGCACTACTCCATACATTCAAAATGTTAATACATTATTATGTAACTTCACTCACACATCTTTTTAGCTAACTGTAGTAGTGTGATGTAACATGTAACTAAAGCTCATTTATTAAAACTTTTTCCGATACTTTGTATTCTCATTAGTTAAGGGATAACAACAGATGAAAAGAACAAGACTGATAGACTTGGCTCATTGCCATCCCAATCCACAATCTTTGACTTGAAATCTTAAATCTTCATCACATACATCTTAAACTCTCATCCTCATCTATCTATCTTGTATCTTTCTTTCGTACACAACTTATGACTTACAAACTCACAAGACTTTTAACTAAATGCTCTTCAACCTCAACCTCATCAGACAGACATTTGACTCAAGAACATTACAGAGAACACTGAACTTATCATTCTACTAGCTTTTTGACTGAGGTAACGAATTACATAATATAATTTTTATATACAAAGCTCACATATACTATACACACATGGAGATTTTCAAGGGCGATAATAAACCATTTTTTAACCATTTCTACCTTTCCCAGTTAAGTGTTACATATTCGAGTAGACTTTCCGACATTTGAGTGAAAGATACGCTTCTATGCATGAACGATTCATCCTCCCATATTTTCTCGGAAGGTAAGTTGATCCGACAGCCAAAAAGTTTAGTATGTGATTAAATCAGATGCATAAGTCAAAAGTTAAAGTAGTAACCATAAAAGACCTTAATTTTATAATATACATGGAGGACACAACATGCTGTTTTCTCTATCTCGTTCCCATCATTCAATTCATCATCTGAAGGGCTTTTGCGGAAATTCGTCATAATATAAAATGTAAAATTCCATGTAAATCCTGTAACTGATCTTTATACGCGTTTTTATTTCCAATTCCATTTATTATTATTACATTCCCACTCCAGCAAAAAAAGAGAGAAAACCCTCAGCGAAAGTGCGTAGTATGATGTAATGTAAGCAAGCAAGCACTCAAATCCTTGGGATTTCGAAACCTTTTTGCCCATCGTATTATCAGTCCATGGAATAATGTTTGACTCCCCGCAAATCATAACACACCATAACTATAAAATAAAATGACACCACCCAAGCATTCTACAAAGTAAATTATTACGCACTCGCATCTCATGTAAATGCAATATAAATATTTAGTGATGATCTCCCACTCTTTGAATTCTTACTTTTTAAAACTATCACACCCTGACTGAAATGAAAAATGATAATGATGTTCTTGTGTGGTAATGTATAAATGTGAGCATTGGGATTTGAGAATTGAGATTCGGTTCAATGGTGGAACTGAAACTAGATCGGGTAATTTTGGAACCAAGGATTACTCATGATAGTGAGTAGTAGTAGTAAATTTAACACTACTACGAAGAGTTCCACGAATACTATTCCTACTACTACTACTTTTACTATTCAATCGTAATCGCTATATATAAAACTATACAAATACGCTCATCTTCTTGTACAACAACTACTATTACTTGCAGACGTCCAAAGAACTCTGATTTCATCTGAAGTTTCTTAGCATTTTGATGTCGAGTAGTGTAGCATTTTTGGCAGTAAGCGTGCAAATGCATGTCAAGGATTTAGTCTAAGGTTACGTTCATGTTTACCATCAAAAGTCAAGTTAACTTCTATCAACTTCATTAATAAATTTTTACTAACTTAAAAAAATCACACCTTTACCCGTGTTTCAAATTACTGTCTCTGTCACTAAATAACTAATACACACTTTCAATCTCGAGTGGATGATGATGAGATTTCATCACTATCATCACTAAATTAAATTACGAAACTTTATTATTGAATAACATGATATAGAGAAAGAAACTCGATATTGCTTATAAGCATTATATATGCGAAACAAATATTATCATTCATTCTTAATATTATTACTATGTTGCATTACGGTACCATTATTGTCACAGATTTATCCCCCACAAATCCACATCCACGCCCAATAAATATTATCATTTCACGGCCAAAAACTCTTTCTAACTTATAATATATCTCCGTCAACATTTTATTTTATGAGACAAGAAGCTTACTAACATAACATAACTAACTAGTAGCAGGAGCATCAAGAAAAATCCAGTGAAATGGAAGATAATAAGTATCTTGTTAACGGGTTGTTCAATGTTCACAAGGATTTTAATAGCTCAATTACCAAAGGGTGACGAGACGAGGATCCTTCTTTGGATTTTATGACAACAATAAGGTTTCAAAGTTTCGAACTCACTCCATACATGCGACCGTTAACCTAAGCCATCCATATGTACCATTAAGAGAGTCATCAATGAAAAATTTTACAAATCCAGTCCTACTAAAGTTTGACTTTTCTAACTTAAATGAACTCTTGTGTGCCCTTACTTGATACTGCTTAACTTAATGAAATAGCACATTTCAGGTCATATAAGTAGTAAAAACAATCATTTTGAGCTCAAGCTGGTCAACTACTAAAGCCTATAATAAAGACTCTTTTCAACCTGAAAAAAGAAAAATCTTAAGACATGCTAGAGGAATTTACCAACTTAGCCAACCTTTTCTTACACAACAAAAGGACTTAAAATCTAGCCGATTGTTTTGTTCCATAAAACAATGCAGTACATTGTTTTAAGGGGCTATGAGAATTGGGACATACTACCTAAGCTCGTAAAATTAATGTGTCCACTTAAATAAGCCTTCAGTCCTAACAAGCTTATACGTCAAAAAACAAAAACAGTGAAGGCTATAGCTGCGTATATATAGAAACTCTACACAAATAACCCTAAACCGTTAGTAAACTACTGTCTCAAAACCTTAAAAATCTTAATAAACAGAATTCACAGAATTTATGACATTTTGGAAAAAAATCATAATAGATTGTAGCACCAATGGTTCATTTCTTACTTGTCTTACTGGAAACTTGTAGTAAAAATTCCACCCTTCGCCTACTTGCACAAAGTCAGGCTTAAATTGCACCTAACTCGAAGAACTCTAAATTTCCAAAACAAAATACCCGAAACTTCTAACAGTTACCGGAGAACCTCTTCTATGTTATTTGATCCGAACAAGGCTACGCACCCCATCCAGTCATATCCGTCCTTAAGACTTAATAAGACCCTTGATTGTTTATAGCCCTACAGCCCTTAATACCTTATAACTTCATAAAGCAAGTCAACTCAGCTAAAAAAAGTACACATCAGTTAAGGCAGTATTGCCCGGGCGCTTTCTTAATACGTTCCTACCCTCCCTAAATGTCTTCAAATTCATCTGTTCATCAGTCAATTTATCAAGGGGACAATGTCAAAAAAAACCAGAGGGACCATTGAAGATACCACCACTCCTTGTGAGCAACGCAACAAGGTTCAGACTATCCATTATTACATTTTCCTGAGAGGAAAGGAAGTCAACACTGTCATTTGAATAAGAGGTTCAAAAGCTCCAGATTTTACACTTTTCTACACAGATCTGCTTCACAGATACGTACGCGTGCCCTTATAAATTTCAAGCGGTCCATGTGTTAAACATCCCTTCATCTCAAACTATTATTATTATTATTACCATTATGCTTCTTCATCTCATCTACTATTAGTATGCACCTTCCGCTCATCTAACAAGGATCCTCTTCATTTTTCTGTCACTTCCTCTTTCAACTAAATGAACTTTGAATTGAAGAAAAAACCAGAGAAGACAACCAGACTCAATCTAGATAGATAAGCCAAAATAAAAACTTACAATTCCAACAAGTACTACTACTATGCTAACGCTTCATGTAGAAAAAGCTTCATTCAAATATCGGCTTTAAGTAACTCACACTCCTTTACTTATCTATCTTCATCGCTTCTTCTGTCTCTGTTTAAAATAATATTCGGCAATCCCTTCACCACAGGCAATAACATTCAACATTTGAACACATTATGTATGCAATCTAATACCTAAGCACACCCACATATCCGACATCCGGGCAATTCTCCTGTCCTTGTGTCCTACACCACTACTGTACCTACTCTAGCTAAAACTCTAAAACGCTGGTGCTTTTAAAAATTGACAATACATTTTCATATATATATATGCAGTAGTACACACATGACATGATGGTATAAATTCCAAGAAGTCTTCTTCTTGGTAATCTATCCGAATTTCATTATTATTTCATAATATCATATGTCACAGCTTTCCAGTTTGAAGAAAGAGTGTAAAAGATATTCCATGTCTTTATAATATAAGTCTCTTCGAGAACTCTACATATTATGCATTGTCAAAGCTCAGCATGTAGTGCCCCATCACATCATCCACTCTCTCACAATTCTATATCCCAATATCTCTGAAGCTAAGCTCTTCATGATAATTATAATTATTGTTCCCAAGTTGACATAAATGCCGTAAAAAGAATACGCAAGATGCGGGAGGAGCAGATGTCCTTGTGTAGCGCGTAGTGCGTACAACCTTTTATCCGTAAAATCCGAATCTTCATAAAAGAATATGCACAGTCAGCGGTATTACCACTTTATACTATAGATACCCGCATTTCATTCATATAAACAACAGAAGACTTTTTTGAATGCCATAGTCATACCAGTTGGTAAGATCTATGTATGTCATGTCATGTTTAGGCTCAGTTGTCGTTTTTCTACTTCATTGAAATTGCACTCGTGTGCTCAAATCAAACCCGAATGTCACTAATCTCTGACTCCCTTCATGTGAAGTTACTTTTGCTATAAAAGACCCTTCGTTAAATTTTAAATTGCCTTCCTTAAGCCCCAAAATGTTACCCGCACCCAGGACCTCTTCTGTTTCAAATCTATTTTCTTAATCCTTTTCAGTCTTTTAGGCTGTGTTATGTTACCTCTAATGTTTTAGTATTTTTACCAGCTCCATAACATCACCCAAAAGCTGTAGTTTTCGTATGGTCCAACGAAATAACACAACCTTGTAACCCCCAAGTCTAAACGGATGACACGAGGATAACTCTTTCCAGATTTGAAAATATCTTTCATCTCTCATAATATAATAAGAGTGAAATCTGGTCTCTGGTCTTTCTAAACCCTAAAAAAGGCTCGTTATCATGAACTTTTCAAGAGGAAGGATTACCAAGGATAGAAATATGTCAAACCCCACACCTCAAACTTCAATAGACTCAAGACCTGCAGCAAGCAAGTAAAGTATAATTTTGTTTAAAAATCTCTGTTCTACTAAATCCATCTTTTTTTAAGTAATCACAGCACTAACATCACGTCAATGCCCTCCCAAGTATCTAAACTAGATTTAGATAGACTACTGTCACTCTATTTAGCACATGTGTACCTTTGTACCTAAACCATAAAATAGCCAAGTTTACAAATTAATTTATACATATGCAAATGCATCCCACAGACATACACACATAAGCTCAATACTAAGAATCGGGTAATTCAGAATTTAGCCTGGCATGGTCTGTTTTCCGTTTGTGTCTTGTGATGACTCATATCATAACTCAATTTATAAAAATTCAACCTGTCCATCCGGCATTCTGATGTAAGAATAGCTTAGTGTGAAAATTAAGAAGTTGGAAAAAAGGTTGACTTACTTGATGGAAGGGTAATCATGCTTGATGAGGCACAAAGCGAACAATAAGGTTCACAATCAGTCCGGGATGAATTGACACGGCTCGTGAAAACAGGAGCAAGGCTTCTATCATTAGAGCATCTCCCATTGTTCTCCACCCTATGTGAGGCTTTTCTCCCAGTAGTATTAAATCCTTTCCCAAAAGCTTCTTCATTTTGATAAATAGGTAAATGTGAATATGAGACAGAGCCCGGAAATGCACCTCTTCCAGCGACTAAAGTTAATTGAGAATCATCTGTTCCTGTCGTTGTCCCACCACTTGTTTCTAAATCTCGATCACGGCAATTCCGTTTCGGAGAATTTAGAGCTTCGAATTCTGTTGAATTTAATGAGGAAGCAGAAGTCGGTGTATGGACATCTACTTGAACCTGAACTCGACTCTTTCCATTAAGACTTCTAGAGTTAAACGTAGGCGAGTCATTAATATAGTTGAGATTCTTCACGTTCCTCAAGTTACTGGGTTCATTAGGCCGCAAATAGCCATCCTTATCATGTTCTATGACTTGCTGCTGTTGCAGCTCCTGATAATCATGCTTGTTTTTGTCTCTTCTTGCTGTCCCAGTGTTTGACGAGGATCCAGAAGAATATGCAATAGAATGTCTTCTTGGGTTAGGAAAAGTTGAAAAAGTCGTGTTGTTATAATATGGCTGGACACAGTCTTCAATCTCAGAATGGCTAATTTGGGCTACTGGAACGGAATTATTTCTTGGTCGAGATTGATACGCAGGCTGAACTGGAAAAGTATATGAGGAAGTCTCGCCCATCATATTATAGTACATATTGGCAGCGTATCTTTCACAATCATCAAATTGATAAAAGGCAGTCTGGTCATCTATAATCGTAACATTTCCATCCCTATCCCTCCGAAGGTTTCTGTCTTTAGGTGAAATTTGATTAGAATTTGACGAATGTGACGAATCTCCTGATTCCATTGAGCCAGTACAAATTGATAAAGAGGAGTCTTGGGTAAATTTAGGAGATCCTGTGCTACTAGATTCAATCGTAGATCCACTAGCATGGCTTGTCTCACTGCCTAAAGATTGCTTGGATTTAGATTTCCAAAAAAATTGACCGATTTTCTGACCCAATCCTTTGCGTTCTGTACTGGACCCCCTTGCCCCAAATCCGTTTGTGCTTCTCCTTAGTGAAGTCTCTCTTCGAGTATCATTTAGTGGATACATACCATTGTCTGTAAAACAGCTACTATTGTTACTTTCACAACTGCTAAGAAACACGTCCAGTTCGTTACTATCTGTATCGTCAGATGCTAGTGGTCCTCTTCTTTTAAAATTATTTGGAACACGTCCAAGAGGGCTATCAGCCCTTGAGAAATCTCCAAATCCATTTTTTCTTCTGCCATTAACAACTGGATGATGATTTAGATCCGAGGGATGGATTTGATCCGTGAAATAAGTGGGGTTTTCTGACACAAAAGATTTTAATTCCATTATTACTATTATTAATTGTCAATTTTAAATGCTTTCTCTTAACGTAAATATATTAACTTAAATCAACTAATATCCCTTTAAATGCTTTTTAATTGTAACCATTAACTTTTAATTAACTAATTAAACTGAGAAGGTTCAAAATGAGTGATTGCTATTTTTGTTATATCGTTATCAGTAGGTAATATTTCTTCAGTCTTTACTACAAGATAAACAAATGCGTACTAAAACTAATATTTACTGATGCACACATTATCCATTTTAGAATCATAGGAGTTAGAGTAAGGATAAGGAAGGACAGTAAGGCGACGATTCAATAAGGATTTCAGAATTGAAATAAAGCCTAACTAATAAACGAATAAATCCTATGCATTTTGACTTCATGACTCATACTTTGGAAAATAGGCATTCCCGGAGTCTTTTCATTCTATCTATAGATTTGCCACAACAAGATCGGTTTGTCTTGTCTTTGATGAATGGATATTATCTTTCAAGTTCATCAACAATAGAAGAATTTCTATGAAAATCCTAAACCTAAACGATAACAACCCTAACTCCTACAATGATACATCTCACAAAAGATATAAACTGTCTAAACATCTTTGTATTCCAAAACCAAAGGGACCTTTTAATAACTAGTTAAATAGGCCTACCAGGACTATTGTAATACCTTATATGATGACAATCCTAAACCCATTTTTTTCCTCTTCTATTATCATTCGATTTTGTTAAACAAACAATTAAAAGGGTTAGAGTCAGGTGCATACCATTCTTTAGCCATGTTTACCCAAACATTTAAACACAGGCAACACAGCCCTTCAGTATGTAAAAAATAGAACAGATTCAATTTCTAAAAAAATCCGAAATCGGGAACAAAACACTTGACTTTTCAATCTTGGCCAATTTCCTCAGGGGAATGAACTATGCTATTAAACGCTTCTGGCAACAAGTCCCGAAACAAATTCGATGTTTACAAAGAAAATGCTTTCGCTAACCGGATGTTCTGTCTCAAAAATTTGAATATGTATACACAATCTTTTTAAAAAAAGAGTAGACTATATCACCATCATCATGAAATAGGAAGCTTCTTACTTAAGTAATAAAAAAAAGTTTGTTTCTTTTGGATTAAATACTCTCTTCCTTTTTCTTCACTTGTATTAAAATCCTTTAGCGAAGTATGATGAACCGTCTGTCTAAGAGATTGAGAGATGAACTAACTTCAAAAGATGTTAATCCAAGTCAATAAACAGTAACATAATTATCTTTTTCTTTCAAATATAACATATATAAAAAAATCCAAGAGTATAGTATGAGCATCTTATCTACATGTCAAAGTCTATTAGCATATGGAAAGAAAAGACATTTATTTATCATTATCTCCAGATAAATGCCTCCTCCATGTATACGACGAGTAATAAAAACTCTTTTATTTCTATGAATTTATAGCTTATTAAAACAATAATTAATATGGCCTTTGCATACGCTTTTAACCTATAACCATTCACGAGTAGAAGACGCAATTGCCCTTTGGTTTTAAAATGCGTGATAAGTAAGGAAAGTAAAACTTTATAATGGGATAATTCACTAATGGATATTTTGTACTTGATTTGTACATCGCATCGACATCGACAATATCGCATGGCTGGTGGGTTTGATAGTGAAAGCTTTATAACTCATACTCCTTATAAAATCTAATCTTTTACCCAATATGGATCTTTTCATATGAATAATATTTAGACTTGGACAGATATATTCATAAAAGAATTTAGTTTGTATGAAAAAATTTAATTAAACAAATCGCAATAAAATTAATTAAACATGTTCGGAAAGGATCTCTATTGGGTTCAAGTTGTAAATGCGAGTTAATTACAAGCCAAGGATAATTATTAGCTAATCAATCATGTTTTTACCATGTTTACAAAAATATTTTCGTTGCACAACTCATCTCTCTCTTCGAGAATAAGAATAAATCAAAGGTCAGCAGGAGCAGACTAAATCACTAAATATTATTGTGTCAACAGACTTGACTAACAACATACAATAACAATAAGGCAAGCAACGCATATTTTTTTAAATGTCTAAAAAATCATAATTTCTTAACGCATTAAAAACATACTGAGGATTTTTCTTACCTTGAATGATCGGCATAGTTCCAAATTCCAAAAAATGCTGTTAAACTTTTAACAAGTGAGGAAACGAGTGTTCTTGGAACTCTCTGTGTACTTTCTATTTTTTAACGATGAATCGGATCGAATTCACTTTTTCGTTCTATTTTTCGGATTTTATGTAGCGTAGCGGAGCAAGGAATTGTCGGAGAGTTGAAGATTTACAACTGTCAAATTAAGAATTTTTAAGCATTCCTTTTATCTTTGTTATCTCATGAGAGTGATTGTTCTACCATTTTTCGACTTGTAGCTTTTGACAAAGGACCGAACTAAAGTGCAATGTTTTACATTCTTTCTAAAACTTGCAATTACACTGGGGAAAGATAAGCACACTTATAGTTTAGATTGATTTGGATTTTATCGGTTGTTCTAAATAACTATATCTGCATTTACTGATACACAAATAAGGTAGATTAAGTTTTGCTCTAAAGAAACACTTGGGTTTGGGGGAACAAACCCGGTTCCGATTTTAAAGTTATTATTACTTGTCTCATCATATCTTTCACTGATTCAACTGTAAGTCTTGACTCAGATAAATATCCATTGCGAAACAGGATTAGCAATGATGACACTTTTGATGTTGAGACAGTGTTGAGTTGAGTGAGGTTTGTTTGTAAAACGGTACCTTGCCCTGTGGTTTTAAAGATGATGATGACGAGGTTCGTATTCCTTGGCAGCGGATCCAAGACTGATGGGGGATTTGTTGGGATCATCATGACTAAATCTTAGCATGGCAATTCTGCTGGGATAGCATATGAGCTCCCTTTTCGGTTTCTTCAGAAGAAATAAATAAATGTTGGCTTCCTTTCATAAAGAAAAACGAAACAAAATTAAAGAAGGCACACATTATACATTATAAGGGAAATCGAAGATGTTGGAACCTTAGAATAGAACTTAACCCAAAGAACAACATATAGGAAGATCGAACAGAATGAGACCCTTTCAGTACACAGTATCAGCTATCGTTCCCTTAGTATGTTTTTTCACAAGTCCCGTCCCTGGATTTTGTTTGGGAATTTGAGACTTTTTGTAAGTCGTATCTCGCCCTCGCCGCCTCGCCTCTATATGTATTTAATGCTTACTAATCTTAAGGTTAATTTTAAAAACAATCCAAAATATTTCAATTAAACATAATTTTTTTGATGGTTTACTGGAAAATACCTGGCCCTGGTCACTTAATGCCTTTTAAGACACACCACCGGCAGCAGCCCTGTTATCCTCCAGCCAGCAACGGATTCGGAGTCTTCGGAGCAATCTCCTCGCCTAACACCTAACACCTTCGCTTTCAGCTTTTAAGTGCGCGACTGCGACAAGAACTAAAACAAGACACAATACGCTATTCTTTATATTTTGAAAATTCTATATTCAACTCAAACCTCAAACCTCAAACTGACCAACAAACTTACCCAGCAACGTAAAGTCAAGCGTCCAACGTAATCGGTTCCCGGTTCGGTAACTTCGGTTATCACGTCACTTTGTTGTAAGAACAAGAAGTGTCAACGTCAACCTAGCCCGGGCCGTACCATACATTCAACATTACACATTATACATACATCATCAAAAACACAATTATAAATTGAATTGTCGTCATGTCATGATCATTTACACAAATGCGCATCAATTTTCAGACAAAACTGGTGAACGATTGCGATAAATTATTATATACAATATACAACAAATGCACTAAAAATTCAAGTCGTTCGAAATCCAAATCCGAAAGTTAAATTCTAATCTAAACTTTCTAAACTCAAAACTGGACTACTGCACTGGACAGAAACACTTTAAATTCATAATATCACTATACTACACTAAAACGTGTACAAAGTACAATCAACAATTAAATCATCAATTAATCTATAAAATAATTGAAAAGAGGCGAAATATGGTAAAGTACAAATTATTCTTATTGCCGCTATAAAGAAGTCTCTCCACGTG
>JAQGAA010002643.1:0-12262 GCA_034696425.1 Isotoma viridis | reverse complement strand
GTATGCCTAGCAGTCCCCCATATATCCAGGAGCTAGATTGGTAGCGACTGGTTGCGCACGCATCTGGATATATTGGACACTGCTAGGCGTACCTCCCTCACAGCTTCCCGCAAAATTGAAAACGAGCTTCAATGTGTTATTTTTGGAAGTCTTGTATCCTTACATTCATGTAAGGATACAATATTGTATCTAGTATACATGCATGCAATCAAATAGTCCAGCAACCAGATGATGATGAGAGTTCTCTTATGTTGCTACTACTACTGATGGAACGCTAGACATGAAAGTGGATCTCTCTCTCTCTTTCTCTATTGTCCTTCTTGTTATTCCACATCCGAGACAAAGAGCATAATACCCTTGTGTGTACCGCGGCTTTAAGTGGACGACACCGAGATTGAAACTCATAGGTCTTTTATATATTCCTCTACATACATAGAAAGACCAAGAGTACACATTCCTCTCGTTATATGTTATTGTCGGTGCTATTTCACTTTCACCGTTTATGTAGCACCAGAAATCCCCAAACCTTTCTGTCTCTTTTTCAATAAATGGTTATAGATTGTCGGGTAGTCATGTCGTGTGAGCTTTCGGGTACAGAACGGATTTCTCAACCCTAGTTACACTTATTTGAGTGTAATGTGAGCAATCGGATTGCGAGATTTCCGGTTCTATTATTATTTGCGTGCCAGTCTACTGAATCGGCCATTTGGAGTTTGGAGCATTATGTATCTAAGAACTATACATATACTGAACTCAGACTGCAGAAGGCTCTATATAGCCGTTTTTATATAAGAATGTAGTTCTTTCCTGGTTTTAGAATTTGAAAAAAGATGCCTTTTTGAGAAGGGTTGAACCTTCACCATTATTTCTGTTAGTAGTCATTCTGTTACTTCTGTCTTGAACACCTGAATCCCTTTAAGCATCTTTCCTTTGCGAAGGACATAACTTCACACGATTGTTACGTTTACAAATTGCCCATAGCACACAGCACTGCTTTGAAATCGTTTACCTTGAGCTTCGATTTTTCAAGCTTTTCCTTCGCATATGAGGAAAAATGGTTTAGGTGGATTTGGCTGTAATCAGGGCTGACAAGATGGGTCAACATGATGCTTGAGCAAAGTGAAAGAACATTGTGGTACTACATGTTCGGCTTGTTTGTCATGCCTCAAAGCAAGTGCTTGTTAGCAATGGAAGAAGGGAAAGAATTTGGTAGTAATATTCAGTTCATACTATCGTAACATTTGTAATTACCTACTTCCGTTCAGATACGCGTTCATTTTTTTATGATAAGAAAAGGGAAATGGTGTTAGTTGAAATCGAATATAGAAAACAAGAATGCAGGAAATGTAAGATAAGAAGACTTGGACGCAAAGAAACCTACTGGTGTTGCCACCCGGGTAGAACTGATTCGGTTTCTTCGGAGAGAAAAGTTTCAAACAACGACTGTAGGTGACTCCCCTGGTCCAACAGTGGTTTTTGAGAAGATTCTGCTCAAAACATTTTGGCTAGAGAATAAGAATTGGAAAGGGACATGGACAGAGAAAAAGGTAGGTTAGCAGGGTTACTTGGTTTTAGCCGTTGTGGTTGGTTGTGGTTTATAATATCGATTTCACTTTACTCCGAAACTGGAACTTTCTCCTTTTTGATCAAACCTATGACTATTAATCTCACCCCTTAATTCAATTGGGGTCATCCGATGCTATCCTTAATTAGCTTTTTTTAAAGTTATTTTTATAACGAAAAGTATATTCTACCTGGTTTTGTTATTAAATCCAAACAATTGTGTTAAGTAAAGCCAAAACTCATTTGACTTCAATATGCTAAAATCACTGAATGCAAATCAACGGTTTGTAAATATATTGTTTATTTGCTGGGTGGATGGGAGAAAGTCTTTGAATTTGCACTTGCTGCAAATGCTCATTGGATGGAAAGTAATTCGACAAAACTAGAATTATAATACAACCCGTGACCTCTTTTAGAAGGAAGGCAGTTAATCATAAATATTTCTACATAATTGCTACAAGTAGGAGGAGAGTTCTAATTTAAGTTCAGAATTGTTTTCCAACTGTAAGAACCTTTTCAAAAGACACACCATGAGACCCTGTCCTGAAGGTTTAAATATTAAGTTTGGGTATATATTGTGTTGATATTATACCATATTTAGTATTTGGTACATTCACGTTTGATCTTACTTTGGTCTCATTAGTTCCATAAAATTACCATCCATGCTAATTCTGCAATTCTATTCTACTTATAGGCATGAAGATAAAGGAAAAAAAAATCTCTTGTTTTGTTAACTCGACACTTAAGGCTAATACAATTAAAACAGTGGTATAGCAGCGCAAATTATATTGTAAGCAAATGTTGAAATACAAATTGCTAGTTTCAAAGAGCTATGCTCACTAGCCGAATCCAATTTGCTCATTGTCATTATTCACTAAATTGAAATTGACTGAAACATTTGGCAAATTTTGCTACTACTGAACATGAACACTACTGGTGTGTGGGCAATATTAACAAGCATAACTTTCCTTGTGGTAGTTTCTAGCCTTTTAAAACATTCTACTACCGTTACATGGTTGACTGAAGATGAGTGAGAGCAATAATACTAGTAGTCAGTTGTAGTAGAATTCAAGCGACATTAATTATCCAATATGTACATACAATTCTTTGGTGACTATGCGGAAAGTCTGCTTTTATGTCATAGTATATAGTGGGTACTTTACTTTCCTCATCTCTTCTTTCTTTCTCTAAATTTTACTCCTCAACATTTTCTAGTATCCACTTTCTACTCTTACTTGTGTAAAGACTCATGGTTACATGACATTTAAGTCTGGTATGAAACTTGAGAAGTATTCTGTTCTAGTAAGAAGATACTTTCTTCTAGGCCGATGAATCGAATGCCTGGTATTGGTAGATAAGAAAATAAGACTACTTGGATGAAAGTTAGAGTTAAGTTTGCTTCTAATAGTGGCAGCATGTCACATGGCGTGAAATGTTCAGAAATGGACTTTTTTGCTGTGACAGATGACGATATCAATCGTTCAGCTGAAAACGGGCAGTTTAGTAAGATTCAGATCAGGCATCAGAAAGTTCAATAGAATAACTTTGTTCGCAAGTTCTAAAGTTGATTATAGAACTTGCTTCATAATAGTTAGAGATGACGTAAGTATATAGAGTACTTGATGAACTTCAGGCCTAGCCAAGGGTTCGTATTCAGCTTAATAGTTATTATGGTTTGAAATCCTTTTGCGGCCGTTTAACTTCATTTTGGTTGGTAAAAATGGTTTATTGGATTTGGATACCGGAATAGCAGTACAGTAGCTTAAATTGGTTTATTCATTATTATTATTATAATGACACTGATGATAATAAAGTGATTAGAAAAATTAGAACTGTTCGTCTAATAATTTAACAGACTTATTTTTTAATATGATTGACAACTAGGCATTTGGGAAGTGTTGATTGCAGTGCAAGTAGCTGTGATGCTGTGAACTAATTAATTTAGTAAATTGAAATGAAATGGGATTCGTTTCGAAGCGTTGGCGTTGGCATTTGATTTATAACCCTACGTATTAAAGCCGAAGGAGATCTCTTGGGAAATAGAGTTCCGCTAATCTAGCATTTTCTACGATGATTGTGTTTCGTACTGTAAACTGTAAATACAATTATCGCAGGTAGGAAATAGAAACAATTCAAAGAATCTTTGTCACAAACGGTCTTTATCGTTTGAAACTAGTAAAAACAAATAACACACCAATAATATTTACACCCACTTTTAAGATTGAATGTCCGTTTATACCTATTACATTGTCCAAAAGTGACGGGTGACGGGTGGCAAAATAGTGAAAATATTGTAATAAAATTTAGACTGATATCGATCTCAAGATCATGTTTTTCATTTCTCGCCCTACTGTTCTTGTCAGACGGTGCTGTACTAAAAAACGATCAGACATTCAGTCTTGACAGAAGAAATTGGTCGTCTGAAATTGAAAAAAAAACTAAAGTTATTGATTGCCTAGTGCCTTCTAGAGGTTTTGCTTATCGTTGATAGAATCGCATCATGAAAGTCACATATCACATTCACAAAATTGAATATTTATGTGTATGCATAAAAGGAATAAAAAAGGGCTCACGTGGCAAACATAACATTCTGATAAACTCAAGCCATTCGCCAGAAGGATCTTCTGGTTAGTTAAACTACATTAGATTGTTATTGATTATCCAGTTATCTTATTTCTACGAAAGTAAAAGGCAAACCTAAAATACACTATCCATTTCCTTACAGTTACTTGCAGTCAGTTAAGGCAAGTTGTGGATAAAAAGATACAAAAAAAGGGGATATCGAGTAATGTTATTAACAATAAACTCAAAACAAAGAGAAAGAATTGAATGCTTTCTTTATGGAGTTTCTCTTTATGGGTGAATTGTAGACTGAGGACGATACAAGGATTTGTTCATGAATTGTGTGTTATAATCATAATCCTATGTCTTTGGTTAATGCAATTCTCGTTTGTCTCGTATTGCAGTTCTGTGATACAAAAAAAACCAAGAATATTTGGCCCACAGGTACTTACACAGAGAGTCCACCGCTCCTAACTGACCTAACAACTAGATTAAATTTTTCGGGGGTATTTTACCTCATTTTCTTGCTTTTCTTAATATTTCATATAATTTTATGCACGATACTCAATAACCTAAAAACCCATTAAATCTTAAAACCTGCAAGAATCTAAAGATAAGTAACAAAGCCCTTTTGTCTCTTCACCCTATCTTACCATTCTACAGTCAGACTTTAAAAAATCATTTTAATCTTAAATTCTGCTTTGGTAGGTTACGGTTTTAAAAGTTCAATATATAGGTAACATTTTGGGTCAATGAAAAATCATCCTCCAATGGTGTATAAAATAAATTTGACTATAATTGCGTTTTTAATCCCAATTTATGTCACTTAGTGTTTCGTTACATTAACCAGTTTACATACTTGTACGGTTGTATCATATAGCAAATGTCTTGAATTTCCTCAGTGAGATTTTTTTCAAGCTGTACAAATGAGATTTTATGTGTTAGACGCAATGACAATAAACATAACTCTCGAGAGCTTATTTTCTATTTCCACCTCTGCCCCCGGAGAGTTTCATCGCTATCATTTGAACTTGGTTAACTATCAGTATATTTACATCACACTTGCCTGCCTTGCCTTGTTAGTGTACATGTAGTTACGGAAGTTTCAGGTGAAGTGATGACGTCTAATACGATTACTGAAACTAGGGTACTCCTTACTCTCAAAGTTGTTTGGCTTCTCTTATGAGAATCACGAAAAGTAGGTATTAATTTCATTTTCGACTCGTGCTTCATGAATTTTTCGTTTGTGGGTAATGTAACGACGTACCAAAAAGTGATTTATGGGGGTTAAAAGGCTAACTGTAATTAAGGAAATTAAAGTGTTTCGTGCCAATTACTAGGGAAATAGATGTTGTCTTCTGTCTAAGGATGTGTAAAAAAAACCTTAGATTTTTGGTTCAATTTACTTACTCAATTGTAAGTTTTAAAATCTTTAGTCAGTTATTGTAGCAGACAGTTTAATTTTGTAGTATTTGGCCTCTTAACTCTGAATGTCGAATTTAATTTATAAAAAGCAAGAAGCAAAAGCAAACGGTAAGGTTGCGCATTTAGTAAAGATTTTACAGTCCAGTACCCCTTGTATTTTTGACGTGGTTGAAGCTTCAAACCAAGACTTCTATCAGTTGTTAGATAAATTGTACGATGCATGGATTCGTGACCAATGTACTTACTTAAAAGGTGAACTCAATTCGCAATAGACATTTGGCTTGATTGATATATAGAGTTAGAGGGACATTAAATCTTAACACTAAAAGATTAAAGATCTCTTAGAATATTGGAGATAAAGCAATTCTTAAAAGGTCGGCTGTATTAAGTGCAATTAATCAAAGAGAAAGTAATCAAAGTAGACAGACCAAAGAGTTTGGGCTGGGTAGAAGAAAAAACCATTACTTCACTCAGGAATCAGATCGGTAAGGGAAACGGTAAGCTAATGGGATAAGAGGGAAGTCAGAAAATGCATTTTGGCAATAGAACCAAAACCCATTATACTTTATGTTGTTGTTGTGGGAGTTTTTTCACTTGAAGCCCTTAGAGTACAAAACTTGGTGCACTTTCATCTTGTCCTTGTCTCTCGACCCTAGTGTGTCATTCTTGTCATTCCATAAGACGGTAGAAGAAAACTTGGAGAAAATAATGTACAATATCAGCTGAACTACTCAACAGTAGTATCTATGCAAGGGGGGAAATGAGTCTATCTTGTTGAAAATGGTCTGTCAGTTGATATTTGTTGACCCATTTAGTTTGGCGTTTTGGTAACGAGTGTGCAAAAAGTGTCCCATAAAAATTTGCGTCCCCCAGACGAAAGAAAAGTATTTTCAGGAAAAGTCGGCTCTCGAAATCGCTATTGGCATCCTACATCTTCTAGCTTAATCCTGAAATACTGATATTATTATTATGGTGGTGGTGATAGTAAGATAGAGCAGCAGGGGCTTTTGGGACTTCTACTTACTATTATGTATAGAAGGAGGAGGATCGTCAGTCGAATAATGATGAGGACAGGAAGAAGGGTAAAGTAAAAGTAGGATTTTTGGGATTTCTCTCTCAAGTTATCTTGTCTAGGACAAGAAAATTGCGAATTGCGATTTTGATGATGATAATAAGTACGGATGGAATGCAACTCTAAGTAGAAATACCAAGTTGTGTAGTCACCAGTGGTAAAAGTAGTTAATATAGAGGTAGTAAAGTTGACTATTATGTTACAACTTCTCTTGGGCCAGTGGTTAAGTCTACTAACATGGATTTACCGTGATATGTATGCTTTGTCAGGTTTGTCCACAGGGATGAAGAGTCATCCTGCCAAATCCCCAGACTGAATAATTTCATCAAATCTCTTTCCGGTTTCAAATGATCAAGTATTTTAGATTCATTCAATCTCATCATCATCCTCGACCTTCCACATCTTACCACTCCTTGCTCATGATGATGATGCTTAGTAGATTCTGGAGTTAAGTGGGGTCAACTAAGCGTTACATAGAGATTTGATGACTAAACTATGAAAAACGTCGTATACTTGGAAAGAAATATTGTTATAGTGAGGAATTTTTGGCTTCTTATAATAATATTTTTGGTTGAGTTAGATTTAGATAGATGCTTTAAGAGATCAAAGAGAAAGTCACAGGATCATAGATATTTTGAATAGACAAGTGTCTTTTTATACTTGAGTTCGGTTGTGTAGTATGTTTTAGAAGGAAGGAGAAAGTGTCCCACCCAAACCCAGCAGGCAAGAAAAGAGAATGAAGTTTTTAGACTTTGGTGAAAGCAACGACTTGAATGATATGATGAGAGTCATATGGAATTTATTGCTTGGATATATAGTCCTCTAATAGTATAGAGTACAGTTGAGCATTTTACGTAAGTACCTTGTGTACCACGTTCACTAAATCTATTTTATTATTCCTAAGCCAGATTTTGTTACATAGTATCAAGAATGAGTAGCAGTTATGACTACAAATGAAGCTGTTATAGCTCCTCTTTAGTATTTATATAAAAGTTATACTGCAAAGTAATAACCGGAAGAGGTTAATCTTACCTTGCTGTGTAACTAAACAGCTAATTCTGTAAGTACCGTTTGTATAACTAGAGTTGTGTTATATGGGGCTTCATCCTATGGGGATTTTGGGGATGTCATACTGGGGAATTTTTGCTTTTAATGTTGAGTTTAATAATATAAGTGCATAAGCCATAATGTCCTAAAAGTATAGATTATTTTTTTATAAGATGGGTTACATTTTTTCTAGCAACATTGTTGTAATTTGTAGTTTCTGGAATGTAAATAGAAATATGATTGAATTACTCGAAAGGAAAGAATTCTATTGTTCTTTTATACATCGTGTGACCTTTGTATTCACGTTCAGAAAAATGTCTGAGAATTCCTTTTTGACATGAACCTGTCATACTCCACTTTACTTACTTTGTTATATGTTTTACCAAAGAAAAGGCTACAGTAGTATGAATGTGGTGGTTCTCAGCTTATTTTTTATTCTTCAGCATTCTTCACTGGAATATGGTTTTGCACCCGTCCCAAACCAAATGTGGCTTCTGGAAAGGGATTGGAATAGATTTAGAAGACTAGGAGAAAACATGTGGTCAAAGATATTAAACTGGGCTTTTGGTTTTGGCTGCATATAAAAAGCTACTTGAAGATGAGCAAGTCTTTGGCTTGGCTTTTAGCAGCTGGGTTTTATAAAGAACATGAGAAAAAAGTGTATGCATAGCTGATTATTTCATAACTATACATTTTTTTATATCAGAATATTCCATTATATTTTCTAGAATGGTGGAATTTAAATCTGGACTGTTTTAACACGGCATGGATGTAAAAGTATAAAAATTGTCACCAATTCGGTTGGAAGTGAAGTATTTTAAGGTAGTTGAGTGCATCTGGATGTGAATGTATCTTAAGTTATCAATTCAAAAGCAGAAGTTACACACATGGTCTATACGTTGAAATGTATGTTATTTTTCATGTATGCATGTCTAATGTGCACGTGGGAAATTGTGTCAATCAAGAAACCAAACTAAGTTTACCCTTATGTGAAACGATTGGACACTTACCCCAAAAATTAATGAGATTTGACATTTGGTAATACATTTTGAAACAAATGACTATGAGTTGCACTTAAGTTTAAAGTACCGAGTCAATGCTATATCTAGTTTTCGACCGGTTTTTAGATATGCGTTCTATTTTAGCTTTCCCTCAAACTCATAAAACGGAGAGAAAGGGAACTATTAGTTGAAACATAATATTATGGGAAGTTGTGAAAGTTGTGGAATTAATTTCACGAATAAAACAATATAAATCCTGTATGTAGGGTTGGTGGAACTTTGTTCCCATTTGTACTCTTGCAATTCTAAAGGATCTCAGAATTCTACCCAGAAATAGTCGACAGGACTAGAGTGTACTTGATTCTACGGCGGATGCTAGAGTACAACAACTCATTTTTCTCTACTTGACTACAGGCCTCCTCACAATTTGTCATTAAGTGTGCACTTCAAAGCGCAGAAAATAAGGGCTGTCTATTGTAATTGTCTGTATAGTCTACTAGGAAATAAGTGAACACAAGGAATGAACTCAAACAATAACCGATAAGCATTTGTAATGATAAATCTGGAATGAATTCAGGATTTCAACGTACGTCAAGATATAGTCGTTATTCTTATCTATCTTACTTAAAAGTTTTTTTAATTTTGATTTACTTAGCAAAGACATACGATGCGCGATGATGCGATAGCAAAAGTAGTTATTTATACCAATAGGTAGTACGAATGCTTCGCGTCTGATGTACAAAGCACGTAATTTCTTTCTCCAAGGGAAGCTACTACTACTACTGGGAAGTCGACGTCAGAAGTCAAGAGGGATGTGTATCTCTCTTCTCTCTGTGAGATTTCTTTTGTGAAACTTCTATTCTATAACCTTTGAAGATACAACATGGCAGTCAGTGGCAGATGCAGTCGTCATTACTTTTTCTGTGAGTTGAGTTAGCAGATTAGGTAAGGGATAAAGAAAAGAATGCATTGTAATGCTAGACTATAATATATTTTATTCTTATGTTTTTTGGATGATTTTGATGCTAATGCTACTGCAAAATCAATACTACTTCTCATTGCATAGGCATAATAAATCCTCAGGGATGTCCTTAACAGTCTGAATGCTTAACTAAGTTACTATATTTTCTTGCTCTAAACTAAGACAAAGACTTTTGCATAAAAATAATCCCTTTTCGAAGAAGCATTAGAAACAAAGTTTATTTGGCATATTGAATTCGAAGAAAATGAGTCTCTGGATATGAAATGGTGAACATTTTTGGTAAAGATGAGTAGTTTTGAAGCAAGTAAGAATAGCAGTGAAGTGAATTATCTGATGTGGTCATGCACATCCATAGGGATTGGAAGTTTCTTATGATAAAAGCTTTTTGGTTGCACATATTATATAGATGGTTGGGCGTAGTCTTCTTGATTTTCATTATTGGGTAAGAGAGAAACCCTTTATTTGAGGTAGTTGACTCCAGACCGATTAATTAATTATCATATCATTACCTCTATCTGTTTGACATAAAGGGAAATAACATACTAACTACCTTTCCCAAAGGTTTATGTTAACACGCGGACTTAAAATATTAATGCTTGATAACTTTAGGGGTAGAAAGGGTAAAAGTAAGCATGGTTCGGAGACTGGAACCAGTTGATGGAGATAATCTGTCTTAACTGCCAAGTTTTGAGAATTCTCTTCTCATATCTATGAGAAATGAGTGCCTTTGCCAAAAACTCATTTCACACAAGTTTCTTTCGTGCTCCTTATTCCATTACACCACCACCTGCTCAAGTATATAGAATAATAGATGACTTGTTGTCGTTATTATGTATTTCAATTTTCCACCCCTTACTTTTTGCTATGATCTTTGTTTTTCATTATTTCCAAATTTATAAACATGTTGCCGTGCGATAACGATTATATTTTTAATTCAAGACCTTAGAATAATATTTTGAATGTATATTATGTAAAATGGAGAAAATGCAATAACACGGATAAACAACAAAGTTGGAATCGGGAAGTAAGCCAAATAACTGTTGTTGAGGTAAATTATTGAGTTCATAAACAAAAACGAATCCTACTAATAAGAAGTAAATTTGTATACTTTGGATGAGGTATAGACATTAAAAACAGAATGGAATTTGCCAAGTAGAATACTTGGCTTAACAGGTCATTGTTATAAACTGTGTACTCTAAACTTTCAAGTGAACCAAGTTGTATGCAATACGTATTTTAGTATATAGCTAATTATAAAGGACAAATGCCGTTCGATAATACTTGACGATGACTTAAGTATTATGGCTTCATTTACCCTTTCTTGGACACCACCACAGAAGCACGCGTAGACTTTTATTGGTAAGGATTGCCCATAATTTATATAAAGTATTTTTGTTTCCTTTCAAACTAAAAGCCTGAGGGATGAAAAAAGCCTGCATATGGTGGTGTGAGTCTTTTTGTGGGTGTCAGACCTCCCCTGAGTCGTTGACTCTGAAATGTAAGCTGAGAAGGTGGCCGATGTAGTATTCGAAATGCAAACTCGTCTAAAAGTGATACATGGTTTATGAATGATGCCTAATAGGCTTCTTACTGGGATGAGTGACATAATGACGATAAGGAAATCTAACGTCAACGAAACAGGGAAGAGGTGTATGTGTGTACATTGTAGTAAAAAGTGTAGTAGGAAGGAAGCATTTTGCAAAACGATGATAGGAATGCATTATAATGTCATTAAATTCGTATTACATATATACTATACTTTCGTTCGGTTACAATACAATACACAAAGTAAAGGGGTTAGTATTCGAGACTTGGAGTTGATATCAGGTAATTTAGGCTTGGTATGCGAATAAGAAAGTACTCAATTTCAATTCCGATGGCTAATCGATGGTCTAGAAATGAACAAGGCGATAGAAGAAGGGTGAGCAAAGTTGGTATGAAAAAGCCACTATTCAATGAATGAAATGAGACTCAAACCCAAACCGACAATAACCTTTGGGAATTCTAAATGACTTTGGTTGGTGACTGTCACTCACAGCAAATCCTCTTTTTCTCTAGCTTTCTCCTGTGGTATCAATGCATTTATTAGCTTTTGTCTAGAGCTCTTCACTTGAGTTGGGTTGGACGATGTCTTTCATAAGGCAAATGCTAAAATGCATAAAATATTTCAGTTTCTGTAATCGACCAGGCAAATAATTTTCTGCACAAGTAACTTCTTAGAAAAGTTAAAACCAACTTAGAGTTAAGAGAAACGGAATTTACAAAGAGAGGGTATCGTATTATTCTTTCGTAAATTAGGAGGAAAAGGAAGACTAAAACTGATATAGCATTTGTCTTATTCCTTATTATAGTAATGGGATATCAGAGAATATTAAATTGATGGAATTTCACAAGTAGAAAAGTGAAAGTATGTATTTCACACGGAGACAAGAACAAATACAGTGTAATGAAAAGTAATATTAAACCTTTGAGATAAGACGCGTCTTCAAGTTGAATATACTTTCCTTGACACAGTTTAATCGGATTATTTACAGGCAGCAAATATGATATGATATGAATCAAGACAGTTGATAATTGTTTACTTGAAACAAGGAAAAGACTAAGTTTTGT
>JAQGAA010002642.1:0-12263 GCA_034696425.1 Isotoma viridis | reverse complement strand
CCAACTCTATTAAGAGTGATTTTAAATATTAGTCTAATTATTGCTCTTAAACAAAATAAGTCATAATTGTAAATAAAAATAAATAGAAAAATGCAACGCATGAATATGACACATCGCACCGGATAGGTCATTCATGTATAGTCGTTCAGTATATAATAATATTATATAAGTGTAAGGATTATTATTAGAGTAAATTATTATTAATTCTATTTCATCGAAGGAAACGTGAAGTAGTGGTGACTAGATATAATATATATATTATTATTATAGTTTATAGGATAAATTATACCAAAATTTATCAACTATGTTTTGTGCAATAAAAGATTTAACAAAAAAATCGTCAGAGTTTTATTTCTAAATGAGTTTGAAAGTTTAGAATGAGTTTCATATGCAAGGCTAGATAATATTTTTTAAGTCCATCCCATCCATGTCTTCGTAATTTATAACAAACTTATGTTTGCCATCTTTGCTTTAACAATAGTGAGTTTTTTTTAAGAATTCAATTTCTTCTTGAATTGCCTATTGTTACATTAAGAAAGGCCATATATTCTCAGTAAGCACAGCATAATTTAATGAGTCAGATATTTAACTCAAAATCATACAAAGGTTTCTAAATAAACTTTAAAAACACATAATATAATACTTATTTTTTAACGAAATTGCGGAAGGAATTATTAAAAATAATTAATTCAATAATAACTGTAAAACTATTAGATTCTCCTGATTTAATTTTGACCTTCTGGCTAAGACAAAACGTTAACAAGGGCAATGTCAATGACAACTTTTAGCTAGAGTCACTTTTGAGTTTGTAGGATTAAGTTCAACTTATTAGTCCAAGTTCTTCAAATAAAAATTCTAAGATGGCCCGAGTTTTAGGTGTATTTCTGTTATATTGTGTAATTTGTCTACACATGGGTAAGTTAACATTAATCAACTTATTCAAAACTTCAAGGCCCATTTAAATTGTTCATAATCATTCCAAGTAATCAAAGTTATTACAAAAATGCACTCTTTTTTTTAAAAAAAAACTAGACACAGTTTCTGCAGCTGAAAAAGAAGTCCTTGTAAGAGACAGATTAGTATTTCTCTTATGTGATCAAATGGCTCAATACATGACTGATGGCAAATATCCCGCAGAAGTGAAAACTATGCCGGACAAATACAAGAAAAGTATGTGCATTCTATAGAAAACCAATTATGAAAAGTAGGTTTAATTTAATTTTCTTTTTCAATCCATTTAGTCCATTTAATTTTCTTTTTCAATCCATTTAGTCCGTCCTGGGGCTGGAGGAAATGTCGAAGGTGTCAAAGGAAGATCATCAGCTAAAGGAGTTAAAGTAAATAAAGGAGATGTCTCAAAATCCAAATCTAGCAAAAGCAAAGGCAGATCTAGTAAAGCTAAAGGTAGCAACAGGCTCAAGCGTCAGTATGAAATGACAGTTTTAGATCTAAATGATAATCAGTGGTGGTAATGTAATTAATGTTAGTTATAAAATTATGCTTTAGTATGTACCGCTGTTATGTTAAGGATTTTATTTTGTATTATTATTAATTCGTCCGACAGTTATCGGACGACTTACCTTGTTTTTTTAAATAAACAATTCGCCTATTGAATCAACATGCAAAAGCACTTTCTTTTATTAGTAAACTCACCTACATTTCATATTGTGATGTAACTATTGATTGTCTCGGATTGGAAGTAATTACTATAAAGCTTTCGAAATTCATTTAAATTAATTTGGTACATTAGCTGGCACCCATCAATATTCCTTTTATACATTTGGGTCCTACTCCACAATTAGGGTTGTTCATTTTGAAGTATTTTTCAAATCAGTCATTAATAACGGCTAAGTTGCAACCATCCAAATGGATTGGAAGAATGCAATCTGTATTACCCTTTGGATACTAAGTTTTTTCTTAATAGTAGCTTGGGGTAGTTGGAGTCAATCTGCAAAAAGCTATTATAACACTATGAGAAGCTGTAAGCATTTGAATCGTCAACAATCAGTGAATAAAAATGGAATTGGAATTAATAGGGGAGCTAATAAGCAGTGTTTTGAAAGGTATAAGTCGATTAAAGTAAAGAATTTTGTTCGGTCGAATTTAAGAACTTGGAGACGTGGTTCCCCAGTTGGATCATGGATAAAGGAATCTGGACCTAAATCATTATACGTTTCCAAAACATACTGAATAATATTTTTTGTAAGTGAACATTCAGTCATCTTATCATAGGGTTAAATGTTTCAAAAAATTTTCATCAGTCAATGTCAAATTGCCAGCACCAGGAAGTGTATTCAAAGGTCACCAAAAATAATAAAATTTCTTTAATTACTTTAAAAAAGCATTACTTCTTCTGAATTGTCATACATCAATACCATTGTCATATCAAGGACTTTTAAATGACTATAATTGCCTTTTAATGCTCGAAATTAGTTTTTAGATAATATGATATGAAGGCTAATTCTACATTACTGTAATTAAAATAAAAAATAAGGAAACATTTACAATTTAGCAAACCAGCTTTTTCTTCTACTTTTCCTTTAGTTCAATTTAGTAATTCAGCGTGCTCAAAGTAAAACTAAATAATAATTTATTTTTATAATGATTTTATCTTCAATTTGTGTCATAGTTCTTGTAGCTGTATTTAACTCAGGTTAACTTTTTATTTCAAAATTAAGAAACTTGTTTAAGTACTAAAACTTAAAAAATGTTTTTAAATATGTAAAGGTACAGTTTCCGGAGCTTATGATGGATACTACGATCTCTCAGGGAAAGATACAGCCTACCTCTGTTCTCTTATGGAGGATTACAAGAAAACTGGAAAGCAACCAGATATTACAAGCAATCCTCCTCCGTCTGACCTGTCTAAAGATAAGTATATTCATCCTTCTGGTCCGGATAAGTGTTGGAAAATGAGATGGTATCCATGTTGTAAGTAAAATGAAAATATGTTGAAAGTATCTCTCTGGAATAGCATGAAGCTGATTTGTAAATACAAACGTAATTTTATAGCTGACGAAGACACATCTAAGCAGAAGCCTTGTGGATGGTACAAAATGGAGGGTGCCCCCGAAGAAGAATGTTCATGAATATTATTATATTATATTAGTTCAATTATGTAATGTAAAACTTATAAATTTAAATTTAAAAAAAAATAATAAACTCGAAAACAATTTGCTACACACTTTCTATCTCCTTGAACCTGGAAATTGTAATTGAATACAAATTATTGTTTTACAAGAATAAACAATTTGGAGTAACAATTGCTTGCTCTGAAGGCAAAATCTTGGCCTAAATTTAAAACAAATTTCATTCACTCATTTCTTTAATTTACTTTGAAATATTCATTTTTTAACTTTAAAATGAATTCTGTAAGCTTTATATTTAGTATTAAAAATACTATTACAGTTTTTACAAGTTTATTCATTTTTTCAAGAATAATCTCAAATGTTGCAGCCTCATCCGAAGAAGAAGAAGGTACAAAGCATTTTCATACACATTTTTATTCATCAAATTATACTACAATCCAATAGGAATTCAAATGAAATTGTTTAAACAAAAGACGAATTTGATTAATTAGTAGACACGGCAAGTAGCATCAGAGCAGTACCGATTCGAAGCGTTAGATCAGCAACTTACCATGGCGAATGGGATATTAGTGCTAAACAAACAGCAACACTTTGTGGAGCAGTGAATCACACTGGTCGTTTTGGTTATATAGTTGATGACATACCAGAACCTGATAAAAGCACTTATCTAAGAGATGGGAAGTGTTGGAAGTTTCAATGGATCCCTTGTGAAGGCGAACAGAAGGATGATAGACTGGGTATGATAATGCATTGGTTTTTTGTAAGGTTATGGATCATAGGTCATAAAAAACATGATGAAAATGACTGAATATCTGACTTTAAAGGTACTGATGGAGTACTTGCTACAAGAAGAAAACCCTGTGGACATTACAGAATGGTTTCTGCACCCAATTCTCAATGCTAAAAAATAGAAAGGTTTTTTGATATTTGGAAATAAAGTTTTTTTAAGAATTGTTTATGTTTGGTGTTTTTACATTTAAATGGCATTTTTTATTAAATTTTTAGAGTAAAAAAGATGTCAATTCAGTCAACTGATTATTTGAGTGTGTAAATTTATGTACCGAGCGTTTATTAAGAATAACTAACACAAAAACATGTAAACACTATCGATTAAAATTTCAAAAACTTCCCCATTCTTGCAAAGCATTATTTCAGTATTCTGTTCTGTTATAAACAATTAAGTCTTGCCTGTGGGATCCATAGCTTGATAATCTAATTTTTAAAACAGTAGTACGTAATGAAATTACAATGAACATTGATAGCTTTCCAAAAAGTCTATCAATCCTGAATCAGTTTCCTTCAAAGGAGTATATTCTAACCCAATCCATCCTTTATACTCGAGCTTTTCTAGTAAATCGAATACATACCCATAATCAATTTCCCCGGACGTATGAGGTTCGTTTCTTGTAGGCACTTGAGCAATTTGAATATGACCTAATTATTTCAAACAAAATTCATAACTTTTAAATTGAAAGGTTCAATAGGTTCATTAAGATAAAAGGAAAAATTTATAAAGTGGTTCCTCTAAACTTACCTGTGTATGGCAACAAATTTTCGATTCTTCTTGTAATATTTCCGTGAATCTGTTGCAAATGAAATATATCTAGTTGAAGACGAATGAAAGGGCTGTTGATAGATTTGATCAGGGACAAAGCTTTAAAGAGGAACATGAACATGTTATTTAACAAATTATAATTGCTTTTATGTTATAAAATACAAGTTAATACGTTGCATGTTGCAGTTTCATATGTTGAACATAAAACTTAATGTACCAGCATCATAATCACTTAAAACGTAGCCAGGTACAGTGAAATTATTAATTGGTTCGATAAGTCCAACAATTCCTCTTCTTTCAAGTTCAGGGAGAGCATATCTCAAATTCTTCTCAAGGGTTTCTAATACAGCTTTACTATTTTCAGAACCTAGAAGCTTTCCACTCATCAAATGCAATCTGTATACAATTATATTATACCGACCCAATATTCAAATCTATACACGCTAATTGTATTAAATGTAATTTATAGTTTTAACATTAAATTAATTACCTTTTACACTTTAAAGCATCAGCATACTTAAGAGATAACTCCAAAGAGTTTTTAAAATCTATTTCCCGACCGGGTAACCCAGCAAAACCTGCTTCACCAGCTCCGGTATCTCCTGCATATTTTATAAATAGTTATTGAATTAAATTAGAATTATTTTTGTTTCCAATTTTGCCTATAACACATGTATCTTTAATTTAATTACTTTTTACCTGGAAAAACATTGAGTAATACTTGCTCTAATCCAATTTCCTCCTTTTTTGCAACAATTTCCTCCAAAGTGCTTTTTTCCAAGTAAGGATATGCTACCTCTACTCCTTTAAACCCAGCACTTTTAGCAGCATCGTATTTCTCAAGAAGAGTTTTGTGTTCTTGGTACATGAAGGTTAAATTAGCACAGAATTTTAGATTCCTTTGATTCTTCATCTTTAATAAGATCCCTAGCTTTTTCATAAAGAAAATATAAATCAAGGAACAGTTCAAATTAATTTCCTATAAGATTTTAAATTTTTTTAATTTGTTTGTTTTGTAAGTAAACCGTTTGAAACACCCCTCTTCACTACGAACAGTTTTATTGCTAAATTCTGCTTAGAAACAACTTTCACTTTAAGCCAGTAGAAGAAGAAAAACGAACCAGAGCTGAATCGACATGACAAGTTTGTAAATCCTGTTCTTGAAAAGCTATTAAAATGCAAATATGTAAATTTAATGCGGATTGTCAACCGATTGTGTAAGATGATTTATTTTTTCACTTGCGTATTCCAATTATTTAGTTAATACATAATGGCAAGTATTAAGCAAAAACTGTGACCCTGAACTGTAATCTTACTCCTTATAATATGAAATGACGATTGATAAGCTATCATCAAAATATGCAATAATGCAATTAGCTATAATCAGATTACACACTTGTCGAAATAAGTTAATGTTGTGAATACATTTAAAAACATTTTCATTTCAAAACACCTCCAGATTCTATTTATTTTCCAACAATCCAAAATTAATATACATTTTGTTCCTTTTCACTCTTTCTCACTTTAAACTATATACAGTGACACTTTAAATAAATAATAAATTAATGGTAAGATTATAATATACAACATTTTCACTCAAAGTATGTATTCCTGGTAGGAAGGAAATTATTGTAAGTTATAGTTCGTATTCATATTTAGAAACATTGTTTATTTGTCATAAGTTAATTTAAACTGCTCGGAAGAAATAAACAAATAAATATTATAACTTTTTGAGCAATTTTTTAATAACAAGTGGGAGACTTTTCTTTCGAAATAAAGTAAGTGATAAATGATAAACTACTAACAATAAATAACAATAAGATTTATAAATACTTGTGAAAGTTACATTTAAAATTCTTTAAAAAGTCATAACTAAAGTTCTAAACTAAAACTATCAGTTGAAAATTATTTTCTTGGAATGTTTGTTATAAGCTTAAAAAACACTATAATGATACAGAAAAAAGGTATTTTCGTAAAGTTTAAACCAGAATCAACTTAATACAGTAATTATGTTTCAAAGCACATACTTTATAACCCCTTTAACATGAAGTAGCAGAATTGCATTTTTGTATTTATTTCGTCCAATTTACGACGGATACTCATGATTTGTGTGAACGAAGAAAATTGTCTTCTTTGGTGCACCATTTTAGTCTATTTGTGATAAATAAAATAAAACTTCCATGGCTTAGTTTTTATTAATTAGTGAAATAAATTAAACTCTGAAAAACTCGTATATCTTTAAGAATAATAAATATCTTAATTTAAAATGCAACAACATTATTTATAACATTAAATTAATACAAACTAATTAATATATCTACTGCATTGTGTAATAATGTGACTTTCTTTATAAAATAAATAATAATATGGTTTACAATAATCACTTGCAGTCAATTTAAAATAAAAACATTTTACATTGTATCAATTTCAAGGAATTAATAATAATTTATTATTTTAGAAAAAGCCCATAGTCTTCCTACCACATTTTTTTAAGAATGACCATAGGGAACATTTGATAAGGAAGAGGCATAGGCATAGAAGGGTGGGATAATGAAGGCATTCCTTCAACAGGGTTACAATGTTGTCCTTTGTAGTGAACAAGAGTGTAGTGAGCGTATGCTAAAAACGCTGCAATTAAAATTGCAACTAAAGTAGCTAATCCAAGACCGAAAAATACAACTCCGAAACCAACTCGGGGTAAACAAATTCCATAAATCGGATCCCCATGGCTCATTTTACCCCGGAGGACTACAGTTGGTTGAACATTTGTAGTATTTGTATTCATGGCGAAGTTCAGGTCAGCTTGGGATACTACTCTAAAGGCACCTTGTACCCCGACAACGTCTGATGAACCTGGAACAGATCTTCTAAATCGGAGATTTCGGGGTCCTTTAGGGAAAGCTGCGGAAATTGCAGGCTCTTCTTTAGAATCACTCTTTGACTGGTCTGATGCGTTGTTTTCGTCTGGAATTTAAAAATTTAATTTAGAAAATATAATCTTATCATTTTATTAATTTGAATTAGTTAAAAATTAAAAGGTCAAACCTTTCAAAGGTTGAGCTTCCATAAGCATTTCTGTCTCGACTTTCTCCTTACTTTCGTCATTATTCTTGTCTTTCGGAGTTTCTTCAGTTTTCTCATCATCTTCTTCTTCTTCTTTTGAAGGTTCTCCACTTCTTTGTCTGAGTTCTTCCGGGCTACCATTTTTAGGTTCGGGTTTCATCATCATACTTTGAACCATTTGAGCATGATGTCTTTGTTGTTCATCCATAAATTGTTGGTCAGGTGCTCCAGTTACCTCAGGTCCCATTGTGTGCTTAATAGTTCCTGTGAATCTTGGGGGTAATGGGCCTGGTGGTTGTGGGGGAAATCTGTGCATATCTGGTCTCTGTCTTAAAAGTCCTGGTGGAAATTTGTGATGTGGAGGAGGTGGAGGACGGACATGACCAAGAACGGGCCCTTGGTGACGCTGGGGACGCTGTGAAAATTGATGTGGTGGTGGAGGACGCATTTGTGGTGGGACTTGAGAAAATACTTCAGCAGAGTTTGGAGGTGGGCCAGGACGGTGTTGTGGGTGTGGGAACCTTGGAGCTTCAGCAGATGTTGGTTGATGCAAAGGCGGTTGTAATTGTTGTTGGGGTGGGGGTGGTGGTGGTAGCTGAATTTGCTGGGGAGGGGGACGCTGTGATTCCCCAGAGTTATGGTTCTGTAATGCCTCTTTATTAATGTTAGGTTTTTCATTAGAATTTACTTCAGAGCTTCCTTGACCCAATCCGTTTTTAGCTCCAGATTCATCAGAATTGTTTGGAAGCGTGTTAGGTCTCACTCTAGTTTCACTGCTGAAAGAAGAAGCTGCGACTGGTTCGTTTTGTGAGAATTGACCTAACAAATTACCCTTTCCTGGACCTCCTTTAAGAGCTGTACAATGATCAGGACATCCATGTCTGCAAATTTCAACTGTGCAGCGAAGATGGACGTTTAACATGTCAGGGAATTTAAATGCACTTATAAAAGCATAGGTTAAAACTGTTGCTCGGCCATCGTCAAGTTTAATCTGTAAGTCAAATTAACAAATACAATAAAAATTAATGCAAATAAGAGGCTTTAATGAACAAATCAAGGAAGTTTCTGAAAGCTTACCTTTGAAAACTTCCCAAGCAATTTAGGTCTAATAATACATCCTTCTGGGTCACTCAAAGGTAAATTCTTCCCTGTTTGTCCATCCGAAGCTTCACAATCTTTAACTCTCATGTCAAACTCGCCTAAAAGAATAATTAAAAACAAAATAAATACACAGTTTTGATTTTGATCTCATCTAAATGGATTTAATTTGAATTTTAACAAAGTTACCCGAAGGATCCTTTACAGCAATGACCATAGTCAATGTAGAACCAAGAGGTGCAATTCCATTTAAAGGTGGAGCCCATGGACCTTTCCCTTCTTGGATTTCCATCCAGCAATCAACATTATCCCCATGAAAATTAAGTTCTACAACTTCCAAGTCGGAAATGACCATTGGGGAAGTCTTAGTTGCTGTCTTTTCATAATCGTTAAACCATTCACATCGAAGTCTCTTTGCTTCATCCCAAGCTTCAATAAGTTCTTCATCATATTGAACCACAACAGTATTCTCATAAAACTTTCCATGATTGTCCGGCTTTGTTCCGCATTTATCGTAATATATGTTGAAGACAAATTGGTTTTTTCCAGTTCTGTAAAATATAACATAAATTAACATTAAATAATATACCGGTTGAGTTAGTCTTTGGCATATTCTTTGGAAAAACCCGTATCAACAATGGTCAATGGCATGTAATTATTCTTCATTACCAAAAATGTACTTCATGAAAAAAAACTACTATATTTAATACGGATGAAATACAATGTTAAATTTATAAAGCGAATTCGGGACATCAAAGGAAATGACATTGCTAAAGTCAGCTTTACTTATAAAAGAAATTCTTGAGTAAATTTTAATCGCCCATTGTCTTTCCTCCTAACTCCTAATTCGAATAAGAATACTCTTGTCTAAAATAAAACAAAAGGACGCCTGTCCACTATACTCACAAGAACAACTTCATAAGGAGATCTTTCATTACATATAATTTAGTAGGACGAAGATCTCATCCTTAAAATCTATTGTTGTATTTTTTGTTTAAAATTTTTGTTTAAATAAATTTATTTATCATTGAGATCAGAACTTGAGTTAATTCATGAGTCAAAGAATAAATCTGTAACTTTATAAAATAAATCCTTGCAGTGATAAATCCCTTTCCGGCGAAACAAGTGTTGATATTATGAACAAATTAATATGTTTGATTGTTAATTAATTAACTAAGCCATATTAATTATCTTTTAAAAATCGCATTTAATTACCTCGGAGGAACATACACACAATCTTGCTGTCCATACATCCCTTTAGAGGTTACAAGTCCTTGGAAAGGTGAATCAAATTGGAGATGAACTTCCATATGCTGAGAACCACACATTACTTCCAAATGTTGTATTTTAGGCATCCCAGTAGGTCTCTCCCAGTTATTTCCCCCAAGACCTACTCTGTCATCTCCTCTTACTATCTATGAAAAAATTGAAAAAATGCCTTGTTATTACGGAACATAATATGATGCTTGATGTTTTTTACTATTCAAATTTTTTCACGACATAAACATCACTCATTCATTCATTATTTTCTATTCTTGTCTTATTAACTCTAGTGTATAGAAGTTTTTTTGACAGTTTCAATTTTGAAGCATGAGGATGGGGAAAACGCTTAATTTTGCCAATTTTGATTTGCTTTGGTCGTGGGAAACTATTTTTTAAGTTTTTTTTAGTTCTGGTTAAATTTTGGAAATAACTAGTTTTAAGCATTATGGGTTCAAAATTGACTGAGTAATTTTTAATGGAAGAACTGGCTTTGATCAATTTTTTACATGTTTCGGAATATTTACTCGTGTTTCTCGAAATTTTATACATTTACAGTTACGAAGTGTAAAGAAAAGAAATGGTATCTATTCTAGTCTTTGAAATAAATTCCACACTGACAATTAAATTAGACTTCAAACTTCATTTTTTTATGCTTTTATGAAAAACAAATTTTAATTTGCATCGTGCAACATATTAAAAACCATAAATTCATCATTATCAAATAAACTTATATTATTCCTCACACATTAGGGATATCTAAAAAAAGTATTCCATACCACAAGACACATTCGTAACTCCTTTCTGAAGGAAGCTAATCCAACGCCTAGCCCTGCCCTGAGGAATGTTTTACCATTTTTGCAATAAATAATAATAATACCCATTATTATTATTATTCTTATTACTATTATACTATTTTATTCTCAGATCCTTTTCTATTCATTCATATTTGTTATTACAGCAGATGGTTCATTTAATAAAAAGATAAAAAAAAACATGCGGAGACAATCAAAAGTTAGAAACAGAGTAACGTTTTAAATTTTAAAACTCTTCAACACTTACTTTACTACTACAAAGTACAATGGTTTGCAAGATTCATTCATTGATAAAAAGAGTAAAAGCACCTGGGGCAAGTAAGTAATTAGCAGTTAGGAGTTTGGATTTTTGATTCTTTTATCTATTGTGTAAATTGTAACCTACATAAATCCGAATCAGTATGCGCTTCTCATACTTTACTCATCTTCATCTTTATTATTATTACTACTGGGAAGTTTTGTAAATCATGGGTAGGTTTTTTCTTTTCAAATTTGTATTCAAATATTCTAACACCCTGAAGACGTCACCTAACTACACGATTTATGAACCCAATATCTTACTTGAAAAAAAGCCAACAAACCTTATTTTTTTCGGAACAAAAAACTCCAACCACTGCTAAACAATCAACATGCATCCCGCAACAACAATGCAAATTCTTTTAAACAAACCAACTCTCATGATACTGTTGTTGTAGGAAAACTCGCATCAACTTCTTACATATAGCAAGTTGAAGTTGAATCAATCTCTCGGTACTTGATATGTACCTGAAACTTTTTCAAACGACCATGTTGGATCTTTAACAATATTCATATTGAAATCATACTACATCCTACTATTGCTGCTTAAAAATCTTATTTCTTAATAAATCTAATATGCATACACTACACAGACAATAGTGACACACAGACAAATAAATACTACCATGATATGACACGGGAAGACACTCTATAATATGTGCAAATTAAGAAGGTATCATCATCTTTCTCTTACGCATGAAGATAATAAGTGTAAATAATACATTATTTTCTGTAGAATTAACAACTCGACACATAAAAAATGATAATATGAATCAGACTCTCTTGATAGAATTACATACTCTAGTGAATGAGAGAGATTACCTTTAGAAGTATTACTTACTAAACTACTACTACTGCTGATACACACAAGAACATGGCGAATGTTCAATTTGGGGCTAACGGGACTTGGATATGTAACCCCAGCCATGCATGCATTCATTTATTCATTTTTATCCTACTAGCTATAATATAGCATTTTCTTCATGTCTGTGAATTTTTAGAGTCTAAATCATATTATTTGAGATGAGATGAACGCGTACTACTAATAATATTGAGGATGCATGATGCAATTTCAAAACTTATTTT
>JAQGAA010002641.1:0-12267 GCA_034696425.1 Isotoma viridis | reverse complement strand
AAAACAAACCTCGCCTAGTACATCCGCATAGATATGGCTTAAAATTTTCTACAGATTTAGTCGATCAATATTTTTCCGGGTCTTCTAGCTGCTCTCCCTCCTGGTCCTGGATAGTCAGAAATTTCCCGGATTCTCTTGTGGACCCGTTCGTAGACAAAATTCTCCAAAGTAAGTATTATTATAATACATAGAAGAGCAATATTATTTAATCTATTGTTTTCCTTTCGAATCAACTTTTGCTTGGAACTCTACAAGATAATTCCCAACTTATTTGGAGAAAAGCTTTAAATCTTTTACCTTTCTACTTTCTTCACGAGAAGAGTAGGTGCAAGAAGGTCTGGATGATTCATGATGGAAAAGGAATTATAGAACTATTTATACAGGAATCTTAATGCAGTAGAGCATGAATGAAAACCTGGCTTTCAGAATAATAAATATTTCCTCACATTTTCACGTTAATTTGTTTTCATTATTTATTTATTAACTTCCTGCGCTTGCCACATATGACGTAAGAAAGACTCCGATTTATCGGATAATGTAAGTTATATATATTATATCTATACATAACAACATACTCAATGCCTATATGTTGTTTAATACAAAACTATCATTCAAAAAGAAGCATTTCTTCAGAGTTGATCTTTGATGATTTTTGCATTTTCCTTTGTTCGTTGGTTTATTTAAAGTTATCATAAAATCATCAAACGGATCTTCTGTATTCTCATTTACAGGAAAAACACTATTTAAGTATGTTCGGTCAATGATAAACTAACAATTGATTTACTGATTCAAGAAATTTTTTCAGAGAAAGTTTTTTGTCGATGTTGCCGAGATCCTCGACGGAAGAGTACTTTAATACTTTACGCTCCAAGAAATGTATTGGAAAAATGTAATTCAGGATTCTTAAATATTTGTACTGACTAAATGCATAATGTGTGTTAACTTGAATAATAATAATACATACTTGATCACTTTACCATAGATCATATTTTGTAGGGTCAAGTGATTTCAAGTGTGACGATATGTAACTAAGCTATGTGTAAAGTTTAATTATACAGTTATGATTAGTGACAGATTGAGTATTTTTTGTAGAAGTGATGTTAATCACGAAACTTTGACTTTAACATAATTGTCTGTATAGCAATTAGTAGAAGAGATGTCTAAATGTATTATTTGTTCTTGGGAGATGATAAATTGAGGTATTAAGGTATCTAGTGCTAAAAATGTATATTAAAGGTCAGGTCAGGTGATGTAAAGCTTATTAATAGATAGTTTAATGCCTATATAGTATCATTCATAATCATTAATACGGGGTGTGTTGTCCTCAGTAGTTGTTCATTTCTAAAATGTTTGATAAAAAATCATGCTCAACGCAAAGAACATTCGAAAGTCCTCAAGTGTATCTAAGAGAACAATTAGACTAGATAGAATGTCGTTAAGCATTGCGTATGACGATGAATGAAGTTAATGGAAACATGGACGGGCGCGGTTCACTCATACTTGTGATTTTGGAACTCGAATGTGAAAGAGAGTGAAAGCAATAGTTGTACGAAATTTTCGTCATATATACACATCAGTTTATGCTATCTGAACTGTGACAAAGAAGGTTAGAAATTCACATAAAAACATCAGGAGGGGCTTCTTTACTTAATTTCTCATCTTCAAAAGTGACAGTTTTGGAGCGGGTGGGACGCGGAAGGGTTGCAGAGCCACATCCGTAGTTCATGTTGTTACCAAGAGTAGTCATTTCTACGACATTGGGCTGTGGTGCAAAAAACTCGGTCACCATACTCTTGGGTACGAAGTATTCATCTCCCTGTGGACACTCTAATATGTAAAAGAAATCTCGAAAACTTCAAAAATAATTACTGTAAGATTTGTGGATTTACCAGGGAAGAATTGGTTGCATCAAGTGTAATGTGCTGCAGTCCGACGTGATTTTCTTGCGGAGGAACCATATCCTTATTATTCTTAAGTCAAGAAATGGGACGATGATAGTGTCTTCCACGACCAGATTTACCCCGAACAATTTCCTCTTGTACCAAATTGAATACTGTTGATATCAGAGCCATCCCAAGTAAAATGTAAACTGAGGAGACCAATAGGGATATCTGAAAAGAAAGGGACCACAAATTTTCATTTGCATAGCTCTTATAATTGCAAAATGAAAATTTCAATAATCTTCTAGGGTCTTACATGTTTGCACAGTCGGGGGTCCAACATTCCTCCAAATCCGATTGTAGCTAGAGATGCAAAGCAAAAGAACACTGCATCGACAAATGGCCAACCCTCTAACCACCAGAAAACCCCAGCACCCCCGCAGAGGTAAATGAAAACCAGCACCAATGAGACTGGAATAGGTACACCACAACTTCCTTTTCTCTAATGGGCACAAGTAACATCCAGTCATTATTAATATTTCTTGGCTGGAGAAAGCAATATTAGCAATATTATGTTCAAGCATTGCATAGCTAACAACTTTTTTGTACCCTTATTTTTGAGTAAATGTTCCGGATACATCGTGACAGGAAATCTCCGACAGTAGCCAAGTAACATAATGTAAGCGGAATCCCAATAGCTGCATAGAAAACTGTTAGAATTCGTCCTGGAAGTGATTTCGGACTGACACTGCCATATCCTATAGGAGTTGGATTAGCATTTACATTACAATACTTATCTTATACATATTTTATACATTTTTATATCTATATCTCTTAAAAAACAAACCAATTGTTGTTATCAAAGTCAACGAGTATAAAAGAGCCGCAGGGAAATTCTCAAAAGAATCATCTCCGTAGTAGTAAGGTGGCTCTCGACGATAAGTTTCAGCCTCATCAAAGGGAAATAAATGTCTGAGAACATCTTCTTGAAACTTTTGTAATTCAAGCTCCGCTAGTTGGGTCCAGTTTGACTCGTAAAACACATTCAACTCCATTGTCAAAGCCCTAAGCATTATTCAAAAGTAAATTTATATGCATGCAAGTGTTCCACAGTATACTGTTTTATCTGTGTGGCTACACTCTAATTGACTTAGTGGAAGTCTCATTTCCCCAAACATAATGACGAATTGATATATATGATTCATTAGAGAAGGCCTTTAAAATAAAATTCAGATGGGTATTATATATTTTACTTACCATAAACGTTGTACTGTGTGGTTTCTAATGGTGTCCAGCTCATGGTAACTGACACTTTCTTTCGCAATAATGCTGTGATTCTTTTGATAATGGCTTTCAAGGAAGAAGAAAGCCAGAGCACCTAACACAATATAAACCACAATGGCTACACAGACGGAGAAGATGGACAGACAACATCTTCTTGCTTCACACATTTTCTATTTGTGTAATTTGATATTGGGGTTTCTTTTTTTTCATCTCATTTCCAATAGAAATGGTTTTGTAACAACAATTATTTTGTCCATATTGGTTGGTTTTTCTTTTCCCTGTATTTCTAATAATACAGAAGTGTCAGAGAGGATAGTCACTGATGATGATAAAAATAATTATGATGACGGAATTACTCAACAAACCATGATTTATTTCTTCTCCATAGTAGATATGGATGGAATACCCTGTCCTAAAATTTCGAAATCGTCATGTTGTTTACTTTTTGTCTATAATACGAAGAGATTACTTGGGGAGTTGGAAAATTAAAAGTGTCAAGGATGTCCTGTCCTGGTGGAAATGCTTTTGTTTGAAATGTGAAGAAAATAGAGAAAGGGAGGTGGTGATGAGCTTGAGATTGAGAGTGAAAGCGAAATCTTTGCTTGCGGGGGTTGCGCAATCTCCAGTTGACACGAGATGGTCGATCGATCCCCATTCACCAACTTTCTACTTTCACAATCTTTTTTTATTACAAACTCTTGCTTTCCCCGACTGGTACCACCATCAACATGATGTGACCATATAATATCATACCAACCAATACCATCGTGGAAAGTACCCTTGTTCGATTTGCTTCCTTTGCTCTTTCTCTCCCTTTGTAAGATACATGTCACAAGTAGCTGTGTATTGCTAAGTTAGTGCTATTGATGCAGTGTACAACTCAACTAAGTACACAACCTTAGAAACTTAAATCCCATTCGAGTGTACGCAACACTACAAAACCCTGTGTATGCAATACCATATGAGAAAAGCATCTATCTCTCTTTCACTCAAGAGTACTTATTTTGTATGATGTGCATATGTACCTTTAGTATGTGTATCAAAGGTACTAAAAATTTCTGATCTAGTGCGGTGAAAGTAGTGGTGGTAGAAAGTGGAAAGAAAAGAAAGACACAAAACAAGAAGTTCTCTCTTTAGCTACTTTTCAACAAGAGGATTTCTATCTATCTCATTTTACAATCCTACTTGAGAGGAAACTTTTCATCAAGTACTTTTAGGAAACTCATTTACTCTCTCTTAAGTCTGGCAGTGAAACTTTCCTTCGAGATGCGAAGGAAACACTCAATTTTATTCATCTAGATTTGGTACAAATGTAATATAACCAAGTAACAAATTATCCTGTAGATTGTGTATAGGCTGTGGAAGGCAAGTAGCTTAGCAGGCTAGAAGGGTGTATACAAAACAAAGAGTAATCAGACTAGGTCGGGTTTAAGGTACATAATACTAACCACTTACAGCTAAGAATACAGAATACATCAAAAGAACAAAATATGAGACATGCTCTTCGTATATATACATTTTAAAGAGAGAAAGTCTCATCAGTGAAAGCAACAGAATCTTAAAGCATACACATTTATACAGAGGTCGCAAGATACAACAAATAATATTTTACGTTTATAAATCTTGTAATAATATTATTAGAAATACAGTCTAAAACAACAAGCCTAGCTTAATTTAGTTTATAATCAAATCATAGCTTTCATTTGACAAGGGTTTGGAAGGAGTTTGAAGTATAATATAATCATATTATTATTATACACAGAGAATATTCGTTTAATACGTCTGCCTGCTATAAAAGGATCTTCTTGTAAATGGATTTGCATTATGTGATTGAGATTTGAGATTGGATAATATTATGTCTGCTTCTAGCATAAGATTTTTGTTGCAAGGAAGGACAATTATGAGAATATGGGATGATGAGGTATTTTTATTGTAAACATTAGAACATTAAAGTAATCCAGTATCCAGTACATTGTAATGAGCATAAATATGGTCGGTGGATGGATGTGTACTTAAGATTAGTTTTAAAATATGTACATACATCCAACCAACCAACCCAGGAAGTTCTCCAACGGAACATTTTATTTGGACGCACACGTACTTTCTGTGTGAAAGTGAAGAGCACTTGAATCAAGAGCATGAGGCTTGATGACATCCAACGATTTATAATTTAAGTACCAAATTGTAGTTAACTTTATGGAAGGTTGTTCGGCTTTTTCTTCATCTCATCGGGCACAGCCTAATCGACGGCCACAAACACGGACTTTGGCAATTACCTCCTCTTGCATGAGATTAAAGCACATGGCAATGAGGGCCATTCCTAGCAGGAGGTAGAGCGAACAAAATACGAATGATAATTCGATTTCGTCCCCATCTGCATTGACCGCATCTCCAGGAACCAAGTCTCCAAATCCAATGGTACTAAGACTGAATGGGAGGAATTAAATGATGGTCATAACGTTAAAATAATGGTTAATAATAGACACTAATTTGGCAATAAATAAATTAAAGACCTAATGAAACAGAAGTAGGATGCATCCAAGACAGACCATTTCTCCCACTTGGCAAATAGTAGTCCTCCACCCCAAACATAACCCACCATTAATGCGAGACATAGCGATATAGGTACAGTGATTTGTTCATCCTCATCTTGAGGAACGTCTTCGTCCAGTTCCCCATTCTCAAGATATCTCTTTGGCTTTATGCAGTTCCATCTAAAGTAGTAGAGAAAGCGTTAATCAATGAAAACATTGATCGATCATAATGATGAAAGTGATGAGCTATCATTGTATTTTAGGACAGACTAGCCAAGGAACGAGTTACAACTAAGAGTTTTCCGAATAAGGAGCTGTCGAAAATAAGGAAGATAAATTATACCTGCATTGGCAACATCGAGCGAAAGTCCATTTGAAACCCCGAGCAAGAATATCTCCGATGTTTGACAAATACAAAAGAAAAAGTGGCATTCCTATAATACCGTAAAGAATCGTTGCAATTTTCCCCCAAGGACTTTTAGGTGCTACGTTTCCATAACCTATAGAATATGGATCAGATCATAATAATAACCATAAATGAGTTTAATCACATTCCACCATACGGTAACCCAATACTTGGGCCAATAATCGTGCTCAGGTGGCACATATGCCATATTTTGACTTACCAATTGTCGTGATAACAGTAAGAGAATAGAGGAATGCACTAGGCAGGCTCCATGCAGGTTTCTCTGATGGAGTTGGGCTACTTGATCCCTTAGTATTATTTGCAGGTTCACCTTCATATCCATCATTAATTGCACTCACTATTTCCAACGTATAATTCATTATTGCTAAGTCTGCCAACCTGAAAAACTCGTCCTGTATCAAAAATTTGTATCTGTATAATCTTCCTTTCTCTATCTTAAATAATTACAGTATTTCTCAGAACGTTTTCAGCCCTAGCTTCCAAACAATAATATCTTACTCGTTCCAGGGTATTCGATCTAAGAACTATGGAAAGCAATCTATCCGCTGTTTCCTCTCGAATTTTTCTGACTTCATCCAATTTCGTATCTTCTTCTTGGTTTTCAATACTCCTACATTCATTTATACACATCATATCATATGAGATTATATATGAGACATGAAATTCATCAAATCATTTGTGACTGGGGAAAAAAGAAAATATAAGGGGTAGAGTGGAGAGTTGCCTTAGTTATGTTATGTACTAGAAGATAATAATAATATAATAGAATGGAAATAGATGGATGGATGACTTTGGGGAAAGTACTCACTGAAAGAGGAAAGCTCCACAAATCATGTAACCGACCACTAGACCACAAACTCCGACGTGAGAGAAGGTAAAGGCAACCAGCACACGGAAGGCATTTTTAATTCGAGGCCAGAGTCTTCTCTCATACTCCAAATCACTCATCTAACAACATCTAGACAATATATACAACAAAATTCCATTGTAGTTTACAAAACCTAATAAACTCCAAAATACCAACTAGGAATTTCCCTTGAACATTATTAGTCCTATGTATTTCATTCCTTTCCCTTTGAAACTCATGAAATACACTACTATGAAGTAGAGTAACTTTTAGTCTATTATTAATTAAAAGAATAATATGTTGCTTTTATTGACTTTACAAAAGGATATCATTCTCTCATAATAAATAATATAAGGTCATATATATCCATTATCCTATTATTATCCATATCACAGAATAAATTAAAAAACCCCACTGAATCATCACTCTCACCTAAGAGACTGAGTTGAGTAAAAGTAATTATAAATTAATTAGGAAGCACAAAGTTCAACTAATAACTTGTGTATTATTATTGTTATTCTTGTTAGTACTAATATTCGTGGAAATTTCCAGTTGTTGATATAAAATAATAAGTTCTTGACGGTTATGACGGCGGTAAGACATGAGGTCTGATTTTGCAAGATTAACTCTTTCCTTTAACGTATGTACCCTGTCCTCTTTGATGGAGATGATGAGAAGTAACTAATAGAGTTAAAGAGGACGGATGTAGTAATAGTATAAAACATTTAGGTAAAGTACGTTAAGTAAATGAATAAAAAAGCCCTATATCCACATTATATGATAATAATATTACATGCATATTCTGATATCGTTAAATCTTCTACTAACTTGTAAAGTAGGTATAAGTACTGCTTGGGAAGGAATAACACGGACGTAATATTATTATATGTATAATATGTGAATAAAAGTCAGATTTCCCGTTGCATGAATTTCGGTCCGAGAAAGATGGAGAGAGTATAAAATGTAGGGATATTCAGTGGTAGTGTGTATACATTGTACACATATTTACATTCTTGATCCGGGTTACTTTAGCTTACTTTATTTACTATGTAATATACTTTCAGATCTCTGTGGGTAAAAACTCTCTCTTACTCTTTTAAGTAAGTGTGCTTTTAGACTTTTAGTTTCAGTTTTAGTTGTAGTCTTGTAGTTTCAATATCCTTATTTTATATAGCAAGTGTTTCAGTCTGAAATCTAATAAGAAATAAATGTATGCATGGATTAAAGCTAGTTATTGCTTTATAGCTTAAGAGTAAATTGTCGTAGTAGATAGGATTAGTAGCAAGGGCTTATAGATGTTGATAATAATAATAATAATAATGTGTATCTATAAGATGCATGATGCATGGGAAGGATGTAGATGAAATAAAAGACGAGATGAGGTCTCTAAAAATAGGACGAAAGCTGTCTGAAACGGATGCCTATTCTTAACCCTTCAGATTAGAAACACGTGGTGACTAACTTGGGCAACCTCTTGCTGATTTTTCGTGCTTTGACCGGCTAATTACATTCCTTAGTGAAAATCTTTAGTAGGATTTTTGCACCTTTTTCGCCTCTTTCGAACAAAAGCATTTGGTTCGGCTGAAAGCGGTATCGGTGGTGTCGCTTCGGTGGGTTTGGTAAGCAAGTCGGTTAGTCGCCTTTTGTATACACTATTACACAGTGTATAAAAGTACAGAATAAGTACGAAAGTGTAAATACCCCCCTGAATGTCGCCAATTTATTCTGTGTATTTACATACATTGTTATTATCCATCCTTTTGTTACTTTGCTTGCTGAAGTGAGTTTGCTATGTGTATTGAAATCTCTTCTGACTCTTCATTTCGTGTTGACTAAAGAAGTCAGACGTAAGAAAATTCATATTATTACAATTAGAATACACAATAGGCAGAGGTATAAGTGCCAAACGTAGTTGACAACAAAAGGATTCTTGAGAATAAATCCGTGTCACAAGCATCACACCTCTCTATTTATCTAAGGCCATACGGTTCACATATTTTAAATTCGTTCGTATTCATTTCATCCACTTTGTCCCTTTCTCTATCTCTCTCCAGTATCTCACTCCACTGTACTCAATTATTTCAATACTAAAGGTATTCATCTATTACAGACAATGACTTGGTTATCCGCAGAAAGTAATGATGCATGCATATGTTTCATGATGATGATGATGATGATGATTATGGTGAAATTGGCTGTTTAGAAGCATAAAATAATATTCCATATTCCACAATGAAAACTCTTCAAGAGTACTATTTCTTCACGGGCTGAAGGTGAAGTATAGAAAAAAGTACCATCCGTGTCAGTACCATGGTCAATTCAAGCATATATTATATAATGTATTTTGGTAAGCTAATCGAGTTTTTTTATCGATAAAAATAAAAAAAAATCACATCATGTAATCCATCATAGTGATCGGGTACCACTACCATTCTTTTGACAATCCTTCTTTTTAAACGAAGAAATTTCTTACATGTCACGGACTGACATGTTACCAGAGCACTAATAGTACTCACAGAATGTAGCAAGTCAAACGAGTGGCTTTTACTTTGTTATACTTCGTACATTGTACTGTACGTGGCAGGGAGAATTATACTGGGCAGGAAATGGTTTTTTTCTCAGTCAGAGTGTATAAAGTTACATTATTGCAGCTTTTTACCATTCTTTTACCTTTGTGAGAGTTTGGAAAATAAAATGGAATATGAAATCCTATGCGATCATGTTATATTCATTGTGTATCGAGTTGTATGATAATATAATGTTCAAACTTTCTTCTTCTTCAAGTTAAATACATATCAATTTCGTGTGAGTGACTATTGCAATATCTTTTAGCACTTCGTGTGTATAATATCCCGTTGGTCGTACACTTGTCTTCTCATGATAAAAAACCATTTCAAAAGAATTGGGCGGACTTGATGGATACTTAGATTAGAATGGATTCGAATACTGAATAAAGAGGATGTAATTTTTCCATTCCAATTCCGATTTGGGCAGCGTTTTTTATAAGATAGTAAACATCTTATACATATCATACATAAATTCTGCTGACGAAACCTCTTTGTATATATAGCTTATATCTTATATATTATTAAAAGTTGATGTCGGTTTTTAAGTCTAAAAAAGTATATTGAGTTAGAATAGAAAACTCTTGAACGGAATCTTCTTTATCATTGTTTCCGTCTCTAGAGATAGAGATCAGATTGTCAAGCCCAGATTTCCTTGCCGTTTGTTGTTCCGACTTTCACAAAGGACTTTCTTTCCTCTTTGAAAACATAGAAAATACATCCATTACACGTACAATCCAATCCTACGTATTTCTCTTTTGATGCTCTAGTTTTGTAAATAACTAAACTTTCAGAGAGGAGCAATAAGACTTGGTTGGGTCTGGCACTCTGAAGCTGATAGGTAAGTGGTTTCATATCAACCATACATTACACTTCTAAAGGATGTAGATACGAGTTGACAAGTCGAAAGTCGAATCAAAATCATAGAATCAAACCAGTTTGAGTTTTAAACACACGGAAAGAGTTTGATACACGCATGCATTATTATTCTCATTCTATTGTACTATTTTTGTGGTGCATTTACAGCTTCTACTATGATACTATTTATATTAAATGTTGGATTTATTCAACTTTATTTGCAATGTATGAGAGTAGAACACATAATGAGCTTTGATAACATGTGTGAATGTATTTGAAGTAAAATGACTTTAATAGAGTGTTGTGCTTTTCTCACCATGAATCTCACCATTTATTGATTCTTCATTTGTACTTTCTCTATTCATAGTTAAAGGTATGAGATGAAAGTCAATATAAACTTTCACTTTTCACAAACTTTTCACTTTTCAATCTAATTTTGGCATTTTAATTTATTTTGCTTTAGATCTTTCAGTACCTTTTGCGTCAAGCATTTATTATTATCCCGTTGACTCTTTAGGCCTCATCCCCTTTTCAAACAAAATAACAAAAACACAAAAATTGAATTGAATTTACCTAAATAATAGGGGCATTCTACTCTAAGTAAACCTAAATTGTAAGTTATACAACCCCCCTTGGTTGAAACAAGGTTGAAATGATCAAAATGAGAAGAGTATTTATTGAAAAATCATGTATTTTCTTTAGAATAGTTTTGAATTTTCTGAAAGTTGTAATCGCCATATCGGGCCATTTTATGGGTGTGCTATTGTAGATGGACAATCGCAGACGGAATAAAGATAAAAGGGGTAGTAAATGTCTAAAAAGCGTTTGCTAAATACTTGTAGAAGGAACATTTCGTTGTTAAAATCATTTAGCTTTCTTGACTCACAGTTGCCCAATCGAAGAGATTCGAGTGCCTCACAGTCAACTCATCTTCAGATATGATGAACAAAAAATGAATGAACAATGAACACAATATTTATGCATCCAGGAGAAGTGCACCTAAATCTAATTCTAAATCCAATTATTTTTCACCTTAAAACTCTAATTGCATGTTACTTCTGACTTCTTCAGAAGTTAACTTTTAACCTTTTTATTAAAATGCATATAAGGCACACTAAGGCTATACTCACAGCTCAGATTTGTTTCAGAAATTATACGATTTAATTACAAATGAATGAAATGAATGAAAACTTGGAAACCCCTACAATACTGTGATAGAACCAAACAAGCCTATAATTCTAAACCCGAATATAATATAATAATATCCATATTCAGTCCAAAAATCTTGTGTTTTGAATAAGCAATGTTTATATAATCCTTCGTTCCAAAGGAAAATAACTACCTATTTACAAAGCCCAAATGAAGCCATTAAACTTTGTAATTCCGTCAATTCGCAACTGATTTAAACTTCTTTGTTGATTTTATAAACGTCTCATTTTATGAGAGATGTTTGAAAGAGTAAAAGGAGACATAACCCTGTGCAAAACTTTATTTGGCGGCGTTGGGCTTAGTTTTATTCTTTTGTTCTAATTCTTTCGACATCCAGCAAAGACATTGCATATTATCTTCAAAAATGGAATATAAAAGTACGGAAATTTGTATGCAAATTACTAACCCGAAGGGACTCAAAAGTCAATCAAATTTAAATAAATTATCAAAAAGAAAAGAAAGCTGGCTATAGTAGAGACAATGTGTATTGTATTTATCATTTATACATACGTTTTGCCCTAAGGTTAAACATTTTCGTTGGAAGGGGGTAATGTATGTACAATACAGTTTTAATTATGTAAAAATAAAAAAAGATGAACAATACTTGGTTCGGGGCATATGATAATATGTTGGAAAATTAAAGTCATGGCTAGCTTGACTTGAG
>JAQGAA010002640.1:0-12268 GCA_034696425.1 Isotoma viridis | reverse complement strand
AAATAATAAAATTAATATGCTTTATTTTTAAAGTGCTTGATAGAGGGACTGAGTTAGTCCTTAATATAGTCGATAAGCCTTAAATTTCCCCTCTTGTGGGTGATAGATTTCTGTCTCTTTTTCTTACTCTCTTAAACTCTTTCGGATGTATACATTTGAATTAAATGTTAAAATATGTAAATCTTTATAATCTGTATGTGTGCACATGTATGTAGCAGCTCGTTTCGATATCCAGAAAATCAGAAAATAGAAATGGAATGGGCAAAATACACATGAAAGTTATATGCTGTACACAACGTAGTTTTTAACCCTTGTATGTATGTGGGTAGTTAAGGTTAAGTACATTGGTCCCTTGACTATCTTTCTTGTTTTTGTTTTCATGTAGTTGTCTATTGTTAATATTTTATGTAATAGTAGTTATAGTAGTACATATAATGTGTATGTAATAAAAGTAGTGCTTATAGGGAGGGAGTTCATTTCATGGTAGTGATGTGTGATTTAAATAAATGTTATAAAAATTGTGTAGAGTACATAAATCTATATTTAAAAAATAAACGACGTTTAAAAAAATGCTTGCAAAATCGATTCCAATAATTTTCTGTTGAATTTTTGCAAACTTCGTTGACATACAGTGATGCATACAAAGTATTCATTCATGACTATGACGGTATAAATATTTACATGAAAGTAACTCATCAAGCGTGTAAACTTTAGCATGATTAATTGCTAATATCCTGCCTGTTTTGTTAAAACAAGGCCAAGAGACTGTTGATGAACTTTTGTTTCTTAATAGGATTAAGAAAGGAGTTATGGCTGAAATGATTCACTTTCGATACTTTTATACATTCCTTGATTGAAAGAGTATCTAAGCCATCATCGAAAGGAATACTTACATTCATTTATATTTCATTATTATCCAGAAAAAGGGGAGGTTAATGTAATTTAACCATTCGTGCTTAGCTAATCTTAAAAAGTTGAAATCATCAAGAACGAATCATGTTGCAAAAAGCAAAGATTAGGGGCTCAATAATAAAAATCAGAGGAGCACATACTGTATACTTTACAAACACCGATTAATAAGATTTTTTCCCAGTTTTCAGAAACAAACGAGTCAAGTCACTATTTCTGATGAGATTCTACAAATTGCATTCGCTTAGATTTGCAAACTCATTCATGCATGACATTAAAATGAGTTTCTTAGCTGTAACTAATTTAGAATTCCAGAGCATGAAATGCTGAGATCGGAGCGAATCAAAGATTTCCTGGAGATTTGGATTGCAAGTGAAGGGTATATAAACGACAAGAAATCTTAATTTCTTTCATTAATATCTGGAATTTCGCTGCAATCTGAACAATTACCTCGGACGTAAAGAACAATCTAGATATTAAAATGGCGAAAACTTTACCATTGTTAATTTTACTTGCACTAAACTTTTTGAGTTTCTGCTCTTCTATTCCAATACCTGATGACTCTGAGGTTTATCCTAGGGACGAGGATTCATCGAGCATTTTCCAATCCACTTCAGCATTGCTCAAAGATAAAAATTTTAATACATTCTTAAAATCACTTCTTACGAAATTCGGAGACGAAGGTATTAAATGACAAGGTTTTTTAATGACATCGGTATACCATTGTATGATTTCAAGCTGTAATTTTCTACTTTATTATTAGTTTCTCGTCAGAAAAGACATGCCCATTTGCAGGGGCACGACAACGGGAGACACCTTGGCCACCTAAAGGGCAAGGGCAAACCTGAGTACTTTCCAGGAGGTGGATACGGAAATGGCGATGCCGGGGCTGGAGCATCTGCATCTGCTCGAGCAGAAGCTGCAGCTGCTGCCAATGGATATGGAGGTGATGATTGTGGGTGTGGTGGCCATGGTCGAGGTGCAGGAGGATATGCAAATGCAGATGCTGCTGCCCAGGTAACTTTGATCAAGAAATACTAGTATTTTAAAGGTTCCATTTATTTAAAAGGACTTGTCTTAGGCCAACGCTGGTGTCGAGGCTGGTAGTGGATACGGAGGAAGAGGTGGGTTTGGTGGAGCAGCTGAAGCTGAAGCAAGTGCTAGTGCAGAGGTAAAAATATTGAACAATAATATAATAATTCATAATTAAGTAAAATAAATTACTCAACACAACTTTTTTTAGGCTGGATTAGGATATGGTGGAGGAAAAGGTCGAGGAGGTGCTGGAGCAAACGCTGCAGCAGCAGCTAGCGCTGAGGCTGGAGCGCATGGACATGGGAAAGGACTAGGCTATGGAAGTGGTGCAATTGCAGGAGCATCTGCAGCAGCAAATGCAGGTGCAACTTCAGGTGGTCGTGGTCATGGTATAAGTGGTGCAAATGCAGGAGCGTCTGCAGTAGCAAATGCAGGTGCAAGTTCAGGTCGCGGTCATGGTGGAAGTGGTGCAAATGCAGGAGCATCTGCAGTAGCGAACGCAGGTGCAACTTCGGGGGGTCGCGGTGGAAAACTCAATGTAGGTGCTAGTGCACACGCTGCAGCTTCAGCGGAAAGTGGTGGCTACTGATAATTGTAATGTTCTGTTACTTGCGAATACGTTTTTACAAAATTATTTGATATTGCCTACCCTCTCATGACGACTTAAGGCGAATAAAATGATTACCTTTCAATCTTGGAACACTTTATCAACATTCAACATTAAGTCCCCTAATCCCTAATAAACTGCATTTAAAAATAAAATTTTAAGAAATTATCAATTCAAACTTTGCTTTTTTATTCGGTACAAGGATAGTTTTAATCCACAAAGGTAGATGTTATGTTATAACAAACAAATCCATTAAATCATTCTAAATTAAATATACATCATACATCCAATGAATCACTTTATATTTATAAATGACTTTAACTAATTAAGAGTTATACGTACGTCTTACGTAGATCAAATACTTAAACCGAAATTAAAATTCTCAGGCATTTGAAGTTCATTAAAAGTTGTACAATTAATGCAATAAAATCATTTTGATTTAACTTTATAATTAAATCTATTCATCATCGTTTATTCTTTATTCCATGCAAGTTTAGTCTGAGACCTGAGAAGCTACCTCTGACTGAGGTAGTAAAGCTCAAAGCTTGTTTGTTTGTGAAACTTTATTCAATAAACTCTGCCTCAATTTATTTTCAATTGATTTTCCACCCAGTAATGTAGCAGTTTGATTTTGATTTTTGATCCTGGGTTCAAAATTTTCGATGTCTGATAAATTCCTCAGTCACGAAACGAAGCAAAGACTTGCGCTGCACATTACATATTTATTTATGTATTAAACTATTGACCAAACATAACATCTCAAATTAGGCTGCAAGTTTAAGCAATTAAACTACTATATATGTCCAATTTTATAGGCCATAAATTCTATCTTCTCGCACATTTTAGAAATAAGAATTTAATTATACACGTAAATCTAGATTCTAAAATACTACAGTAACAAAAATACCTTGTAATTCTATTCCTAGGCATATTTAATTTAATTATTACTCGTAAAACCAAAATAGCTTCATCACTTATAATCTGAGGTATGGATTTTCATATCTTTGAACATAGAAAACTTTAAAGTTAAGTAAAATTGCAAACGATAAAAGGTTAAGAAAAGTTTGTTTACTCGTTTACAGAGTAAAGCTTATAATTTTCAGAGTTGACGTTAGTAGTTCTGAAGGAACCTTACAAAACTTAAAATACCTTATAATACATTAATTTATTTTAAAATAATAAATTGTTAAAATAATAATTTATGTTTTTTATCAATAATGTTGAATCAGTATTTTAGCAGATTCAAAAGTTCCAATCAAGAAAGAGAAATTTAAAAAATGATTTAAACACATATGAAGTTTTAGATTACATCATAAGGACATCATATAGACCTTTAAGATCAATCGATTGCTTCGAAGAACACAGCTCGGTTTATCCAAACGTACCAGCATCATTAACGCTTGGCTACATAAAAAGAAATACAAATTATGCCTCATATAATTCCCATACTTAATTTATTAGTTACAAAAGTTGCACACCAAAAATGATCCTGTTTTAAGGCTTAGTTCATTCGATATTTTTTAAATCGCTTTCTAGTTAAAGATTTTGGACACTATTGAAATATTGGTAAGAGAAAATGAATCACAGTACTTATAAAGTGCGTTCACTTAAGAAACTTATAATATTTACCTTTCATACATCTGCAACTGATAGTTTCAAACGTATAATATTGGAAAAAGATAATTAATTAAGCATGCAATATTTTTATAAGTTATACCGAGCAGCGATTAATTACACTAATCAAGATCTCAGAAACGTTTCTTCTACGGGATTATCACCATTTAAATTATGTCCTCTCACATCATATCATACTCACACTGCAAATAGATTTTTTACTTAATTATCTTCAGCCTTAAAAAGTAGGTTACACGGGCACTAAAAACGGGATTGATAAGAGAAGGGACGTATAATGAAAGTTTATAAATACGATTTTCATTTGTTAGTTAATAATTAAGATAATAATCTATTATAATTTCTGTCCTATATAGTTGTCTCGAATTCATTACTATACCACCAGCTATAATTTACACTAAACCTAAAAGACACACAATTTGAGTACAAAACCAGTATCATATACAATAACTTTGATTTTTATACAGTTTACAGTTACAAGATCCTCTAACATGTATAATGTATATGTACATATATATTTCTTATTAAACTAATTAAAGCAAAAGTAGATAGTTGTCATCTATAAACTGGATTATCAGCGGATTGTATCATAACGCTTAATTTCCAGGTAAAAACAACAAATTTAGACTTCTACCTTGTCAAACTTTCGATCTGTTGAAGTTAAAATATTAGCTACGGTTTTCTTCACACGGAGTGCTGTCAATCTTGCTGAAGCGTTTTGATACCAACATTCCTTCATCAATTTGGACATCGCCTTCAGATACTGAAATTAATGTAAATCAAACATGGGCTTTAAAATCGTCTGTAAATAAGATTCAACATTTTGAGTTAACTTAACTAATGTTAAGGTTTACTAATTTTATTACTAACTCTCATGTCATGATCATTTATTTTGTTTAAATTCAATTCAGTCGTAAGCAATATGAGTCAGGCATTTCATACAGCATTTTTTGTAGCTTTTCCTCTGACGTCATTACGTGTATTTCTCATTCATTGATGATTGAGAGCTAAGCTTGTGAGTATGAGTCACCCAAGACATCCCCGGACATTCTCTTCGTATCTTGCAATATTTCATGAAATGGATTTCATATGCAGTGGATAAAAGATCCACAATTCACCTGACTTTCAAATTTCAACGGAATCCATTTCATACGACGATATGATCAAATATTTAACCACAACAGCATAGTTAAAGTTAACTACGTTTTCAATTTAAAGACAAATATGTCATACAGTCATGCATACATTTCTTTCTACTATCTTCCTAGTAAATTCCTAAGCCGCAAAACAAAACAAGGTACGTTTTATCTACCAGTTCTGGAAATACTTAGAGGAAATTGAGTATACCACCAATTCAGTTGAAAAAATAACGTAAATTCTGAGAGCTTTTCAATCCGTTTTGTTAACCTAGTTGGCTTATAATTCGTAATTTAGAATTAAATTTTGAAATATGCATACAACATAATTCATGTGATGATAGCTATGAATGAAAGGATCCAGATAATCCAGAATCCAGAACCTACAAAATAGACAAAAACCCAAACTATCCAACCAACCCCATTCATTTTTGAATTTGTCTAACAGTCTTACTTTATCGAAATGTTGCATTAAAAAGGGACACAATCAATCCAATGCAGTTACACACTTGTAGTAAAAAGCGTAGTAATTACGATAGCAAAGTAGCATGTACTATACAAAAATGTAGTCCCAACTCCCAAGTACTAACAATCAGTCTAATGCAGCATTTAGACAATAGCATAATATTTTGCATTGTTTTTTGTATATGTTATGTATGAGAAACAAGGGTACATTCATACATACTAACATACTAAGAACCTCGAAGACATTACATTGCATATTGGCAAAAGGATGATATCAATTGCATAAGTACGTGAGTGAGTATTTCACTCTAGAACTCTCTACTCTGCGGTATGACCAAAAAAAACAATGACTACTTTACTACTATATAAAAATCGTAGACGCGTAGACACGGCTTACAAAACTTTACCAGAGAGAGAAGTAAACTTTTTTAAGACTAATATTTTAACGTGTCTCTGAATTGTGAATTATTTATATAACATAAACATTATATAATCAATATTACAACAAAACAACCATCAACCTGCCCTACACACCTTAGCAGAATACACCTACAGCTACTAGTAGCCAATTCCCCAACCTTTTTTCCTCGTCATCATATCATATCACATAATTAATACTGTATACAGTCATACTCATACGTACAAGACTTTTTCTGAATTCTGACTGAATGCAACCTGCTGACTGCTAATCATATAAAAGTTAGTTAGTAACTCCAGCGCAGCGACTCCTTAAATTCTTCTCTAAAAGCGACTCCAGCCAGTTCAGTTTGTTTAATAATTAAACAGATACTCTTGAAACTTTTGTTTTGACAATTATTTTTATAAACAATACATACACAACCAACAGACCAACACACAACAATACTATCACTGTCCTACTGCTACTGTGGACTGGATTTTCAATTCCTTTAAATTGTAAGTTTAAGTTATCATTATCAATTCATAATTATCATAATTCAATTTTGAATTCGTTCTCGTTGGTTGTGGCTTTGGACTTTGTGACTGCCACATGAATCACAATAATCACATGCATACAATCATTCAACAATATTCGGCTGTATCATAATCAATGTTGATTACTTTATTTTTCTGATTAATAGACAGTTGACTGTTTAGATTAATTAGTACATCCGATAGAAAATAAAAATATAAGCTAAATGAAATGAAGTTATATTAGCAGAACGAACTTTGCATAGCCGAAGGTGTAAAAGGCAGGCAGGCACCAGGGCTAATTTTATTTCATGAGATTGAATATACACAATAGACTAAAAACTCTAATAACATATTATTTTCCATTGTAAATTAAATTGGTAGTTAGTGTGTATTGAATGTATTGGTTTTGGTGATTGGTTAGAAGTTAGAAGTATGGAACGGTACGGAACTAATGGAACTAAAAGAACAAACAGAAGTCATAGAACAGTAGTGACGTAAAGAAATTCCTTGGCATGACTTTCCCCGAAACTACAAGATACCCGGGTATTTATTTCTCTTTCCCATGTTCTCTACTTCTCTACAACGATCCATACTATTCTAGATTTTTCTCTTCTATTCTTCCGTAAGTCAAAAGCAACGTCGTAGTAAATGTTGAACCATTTTCATTTCATCTACTACAAAAGCTAATACCTCGGGTACGTCATACGTAGTCAGTCAGGGAATAATGTTCGAGTAAAACGTAGTCATTGACTGCAATTGACAAATACAAGAGCTACGCAACCGTAGTCCAGCAATATAAACAAAATTGTTTTATCAAAAAATACAAATAATTCGAACATTGTAGTAGGATTCCATATTTGTTGGGATGCGGATGTTTAGATAACCTGTCCTTTCTGTCAATCAGTTCACAACATAAAGCGACAACGCAACGACAACTGTCAACTTACTAATCGACATCAAGTTGAATTCTATCTTCTTACATAATATTATTGTTTTCAATAAATAGGAAAGTTCTACTTGACTTGAGTTTGAGTAACAAAAACCATCAACCGTGATCGTGTGTCGTGGATCGGGATATTGGGAACTCAAAATCTGGGTTGTTATCTAACACACTTCACACCTAAACCAAGGATATAACATAATGGCGTATAATCAGCAAAATAATGCATACGGTGCGTTCGGTAAGTTTTTGAGATTCTGCATGATGCACTGCACAACTGCACTCTCGTTTGTTTTTGTTTACTTATCTATTTGATTTTGGATTTAAACGTTGGAATTAAAATGAAACGAAATTTAATGTATTGCTTGAATTGAAACATGAATAGGACAAGGAGGATATGCTAGTGCACCTCCTTATGGCGCTGGTGGTGGTTACCCTCCACCACAAGGAGGGTACCCGTACCCACAACAGCAAGGATTTCCACCTCAAGGAGGTTACCCTCCTGGCGCTGGCTACCCGGGTCAAGCAGGACCAGGATTTATGCCGCCCCCAATGGGCTTTAGAGTTCCTGCAGACCCAGAGTTCAATAAACCAAACGAAGGCGAAGGATTTGAAGGGTTCGAGTTCAGTGATAAAAGCATTCGTATGGCATTCATCAGGTAAGTTTTACACTTTTAACTTTACATCCAGCCAGATTACTGAATGCATGAGTATATGAAATAAAAACAATAATTTGTATGAATTTACAGGAAAGTGTACAGTATTCTAATGGTTCAACTTCTCGTTACGTTCGGCTTTGTGGCATTGTTCATATATCACGAACCTCTTGCATTGTGGAGTAGAGCGAATCCAGCGTTCTTTTTCGTCGCTCTGGGTACTACTTTTGTCACAATGATTGCAATGGCATGCTGCGAGGGAGTACGAAAGAAGTTCCCTGGAAACTTTATCTGCTTAGCAGTATTTACATTAGCAGAAGGGTTCTTACTCGGCTCAGCCGCAAGCACATACAAGTAAGTTTCTGTCTGAAGATTTAAGTACCGTTCGTATTTTTATATGTGCTACTATTTCTAACAATGCAATGGTATAATTTCTTTCATTAGACAGGATGCTGTGTTACTGGCAGTTGGAATTACCGCAGTTGTGTGCCTATCTCTGACGATCTTTTCTTTCCAGACAAAATGGGATTTTACAGCTATGGGAGGAGGACTATTCGTATGCTTGATCATCTTCGTCATTTTTGGATTTTTGGCAATGTTTCTGAGCAGTAAATTTCCTATCCTGAAACTGGTGTATGCTTGCTTGGGTGCTTTATTGTTCTCGGTCTACCTCGTCTATGATACACAGCTCATGATAGGTGGAAAGCACAAGTGCTCAATATCTCCAGAGGAATACATATTCGCAGCCCTCAACATCTACATGGACATCATCAATATCTTCATCTACATTCTTTCTATAATAGGAAGCAGCAGTGACTAAAAACTTTTTTTTTTTGGGAAAAATGATCTTTACATTCCTTCTTCCTTAATTAATCTATGTACTAATTATTTATGCCAATGTATAAAGTCTGGAAAGCCATATAACCTCGTTCGTACGTATGTAATTTACTGAAGATAAGTTCGTCATTTTTGTCAGTCGCTGTACCTTACTCAATTTTTGTACATTTTCTTCAAATATATACCTATAGTATCTTTTTGTTTTCTACATTAAGTTAAGACCCAAGTTTACTCATTTTTTCAGTTCTCATAAATTAATTGGATCAACAGCATAAAATGGTGTGCAATAATAACTCCAGAAACACGGAAACCCATGAATAGCATCGTTAGTTAACTTAAATTTTTCAGTCCAAGCTCCATTTACTTTTGAAATGGAAGCTGCCTCAATCTGAAACTTCAAAGGTAAATGCAGCTTGGTTCAATCCTACATCCATTGCACTACGTAAATTTTAGCTAAACTCTATGTAAATCAGAACACTAAAATCACCTATATAGCGATCGCAAACTTGCATAACTTGCTACATGGAAAAATAAACTGAGGACTCAAAATTTCGATTAATAAAGTTTGAACACCAAAACACTATTCAGCTTTCCAGTGACAATAATCTTGATATTATCTAACTCCACTAATAAATACTGTTTACAAGTCTCATCCACTAAATACTAAGCTATTATATTAAATCGAGTAACAGTAGCCAATGTCCATATTAATGATAAAATACCTGTAATTCGGGTTGAGATGATATGACTTATAAAAATAAAGCTTTTCAAAAATTGAGAAAGTAGCTTACCTCAACGGATTGCCATCTATTTGGGATTGATGGTCTCTGTTGATCCAAACACACGACCTTCCTCATTTCTTCAATCGTAGGGTCATTAGGAACCATATCATAAAACGGTAATTGGTACTCATCGTATATACCTTGAAAATTAAAGAGTTTGGTAATCAATAAATATATCTGCTTTCGAAACCGTTATTCTTGTTGTTTTGGTTAAGATTCATGATAACAGTAAAACTCACCTCCAACATTGCATCTCCTGGCAAGTTCCCAAAAAACTAGGCCCATTGCGTAAACATCGGCTCTTTTGAATGAGTCGAAATGGCTCATATTTATTGTTTCCTCGAGGACCTTTTCAGGAAAATTTTAAAGTTTTAAAAACTCTTGAAAAGCGTTAGAGAATTAATTCCTTAACTTATAAACCAACCTCAGGTGCCATGTATCGTTTGGTTCCAACTCGGTGATTCAATGGTATGTCAACTTCATTAGATTCAGTATCATATCGAACTGCAAGCCCTAGATCTCCAATGCAACAAGTTCCATTCATCTTGACCAAGATATTCTTAGACTTCAAATCTCTATGTGCAATTGCTGGTTTTCCTTGGCATCCGATAATTTCCATGTGCAGATGAGCCAGTCCAGTAGCTATTGACAATGCCATTCTGACCATCGTCCCAGGGTCGACAACTGCTTTGCCTAAGTAGTCGAAAAGAGAGCCCTTTTCATGAAAATCTGTCACCAACCACAACTGAGTCCAAGTCCCGTTATCTGAAACATGAAAATATACATTTTTCTTACAAAACTGTCAAAGGAATTAATTTTCCATTTATAAAGTAGAGAGTTGAAAGCTCATTTTTGATTTTTTGAATAGATAAACGATTAATCAATTTAAAGTCAATATGAGGAAAGCTTGCATTGCAGATTCAAGTCGATTTCTGAAAAACATATTCCTGTTTCCTGATGTTGTAAACGCACAATTTACATAGCAGAGCAATTCAGCAATAATAAGCTCCTCTTAAAAACTCTTAACGAGAAAGAAAGAAGTTCATTGAGGAAACCATTCTCAAGTAATAAACCATTACATAAGGCCTTGGAAAAATTTGTCCAACCCTATGGCCTCTTCGTTATTAATTACTTATGCATACACCTGGACTTCTGAAAAGGGTTTCTTTATCTCAATCCAGATGACGGCGATTGAATATTTTTTATCTTAAAAATTGATAAACTAGTTGATTTGATAGATTAAAAAGGCTGGCATGTAAAATTATACAGATTAGAAACATTGATTTTCTTAGTAGTTAGCCTTGAATAAATAATGTGAATAAGTTTTGTTGAAATACTTAACTCTAGGTAATAATACTTGACATGGTGCTAATCCTTCTAGTTATAATGATACATGAATCTATCTTGAGTTTTAAAATGGGAAATCGTTTTAAATTTCTTTTCGAGCCTTTGACTGTAATTAACTACGGCAGAATACCCATGCACGAACTTCTTTTTGCTATATTTTCTTATAGTTTGACGTAATTGGACATTGTCATATATATTTTTATTTTATGAAAAAATGCATGAAATGTTTTTTTTCAAATATTTGCATTTATCGATTTCGGCATTGTAAGAAGTGTACCCTAAAACCCCTGAGATATGACGTCGTCTTATACATGTTTTTTGAACAAAATGCAATTGATCATCATATACGAGAAGTTGTCTTATCTGACGTTTTATTTTAAATATTTTTATTTTCACAGTTTAGAGAAGTATGTCTTTAATATTTAAGCATTTTACCTACAAATGTTTTTTAATTGATAGTAATCAACGCTTTAAGGTTAATTAATATTATCTGAATAGGGTTATAATTACGTTTTAGGTTCTGTTTTAGCTTTTTTGAGAACAAGAAGATAAAAGTTTCTAAATATACCTTTTCTCACTTTTATGTTTTTTGACCTTTTATGAATGACTTACATCTCGTTATATACATTCCAGGAGTCGTCTTATCTGCTATAATTTTTGACAATATGTCATAAAAATCGAACTCGACTTATACCCGAAGTTGTCTTATTTCAGGGGTTTTAGCGTACTTAATTTTTTAAGGTTTTTAGGATGTTGTATGCATTTGATTTGAGTTGTACCCTAATTCAAAACTGCAGAGATTAATCATTATTTGATCATTTACATATATGTTATTTCTACTTCGCTATCCTAATTTAATATTTTTCCAGTGGTTCTGGATCTTATTTCAAACTACAAGCATTTAATGAAATTTTTAGATGATTCAAGTACTTATAGTTCAACTCTTTCCATTTTGAACAAATCTATCTAAATTTATGTTTTACAGACGG
>JAQGAA010002639.1:0-12271 GCA_034696425.1 Isotoma viridis | reverse complement strand
GGGTAAGAATATTTTCCGAGAAAGTAAAGCACCCTAGGCTCGGGCTAAGTGAAGTTGCACAGGTAGGTTTTTAAAAAGTATATGAGAAAATAAAACATCATTAATAAATAAGCAGATATTTAAAATTATTTGTTAAACTTAACTAATTTATAAGATTAGGTATTAAATGAATAACATGTTATGGGCATGTTAGGAAAAACGATTTAAAAGTGCTTATGAATCACCTAATTGAAGATGTTAAGCACTCCGTAAAATTGAAACAATTGAAAGGTTGATAAAGTATATAATCCTTGATGAAATACTTCTTTAGAACATTGAAAAGTTAGTGTACCTACAAGCAAGATTGAAGACGCTTGATTGAGTTGTATTTATTTTCATTAGGAGAAAATTCGATTCATAACGGCCGACTAATTATGTTAGCATTACGGAACTGTGTATTTTCCTTCCATCCATACACAAGAAGGAGCCAATTAGAGGGATTGCGAATAATTTTCATTATATATTGTTTGTTGAAAAATGATACAAGGGCAATATGCCAATCCACACAACCGTAAGTTACCAGGTGGTTTACTTAGACATTGTATACATTGGGTTGCGCTTTCTCCCTTTAATACCCTTACAACTGTATTAATATCACTGTATTTGTATTTCTCTTCTCTCTCACTATGTTGTATATCTTCAATACAATTTATACCACTATAACATTCTACCTTTATACAAGCTTATTATTAGTAATGATAATTATAGTTGAAAACTGGAGGGTGTATGTGCCAAGCCTGGCAATTAATTAGTGCAATAGTGAAAGGGAGTTAGTTAGTAGCATTGATACCTTTATGTTATATACTATCGTCACTACTATATAACCAATGACTATGTGCTACGATATACTTTGGCTCACGATTGTTCCTTGTATAAATGTAGTATTAGGCCAGGGAGTGTGTACCATTAAACCTTTCGTTGTCTTTAGCCCACGAAAAACACTCTCACACTTCACACACACTGAAAATAATGCCCAAGCTACATAGAAACTACTACTTGATCCATGTCGGTGGGCAAGGTGCAAGTAATCTAATGAGGAAACAGTAAATGAGTCTTTGTCGTCTTTGGTCACATCACATCCCATGAAATCGTATTAGCTATTGGTTGACACGGTACGACACAATAATATTTCTATAGATATGTTTGTAGTGTGTACTCTTTATTATTGGATAGTTGTCTGTGTAGGTCTTAGGATAGAAAAACTGTATGATGTGGAATTGGTACTGAGTATTAGAAAAAGGCTCTAACTAAACTAACTACTGGGTAAACAGTCTCCCTACCTGTTTGTTATTGGCAATGGTGTAATTGCTCCTTTCTCCTGGACACCAAGAGAAAGTCAACCCTTGTTCTGGGTTTTCCAACTTCCAAAGGTGACTATATTGTGTTACGTGTATTTCATACTTACAACAAGCAGTAACAGTAACAAACATTAGGTCTAATCTTACTTAGTGGATCATAATTTCAGTTTACCATTAAATATGTGTTTACCTTTTACTAAATACACATACGAGGAGTAATTTTGTCTGTTTACTTGAATCCAAAGTTTATGTTTTTGTTTCACATGAAATTTTTTATCAGAAAGAAAGGAAATATGCATAGTATTATGCGTGTGCAATTGTAACATTTCCCCTCAAGGTAAAAATACACACAAGTGTAGACCATGACAGTAAGAGTGGACATATGTAATACTAATCTTGAGATAAATAACATAAATTTATACTATATTTATTAGGGTAATGATTTTAGACTTGAAAATTGAGAAAGGGTGAGAGAAACCCCAGGGTGGTTTAAATGAGTATGCTGGTGTCCTTTGAGTTGGAATCTGTGTATTTAGGTCTACAGAGAGAGCCTAGTAGATGAGGCTCTTTATTCTCCTGGTTTTGAAGAAAGTAAAAAGTGAAGTCAGTGAAAAGTGGTAGGATTGAGAAGATGTGGTGATGATGATGATGATGTTTGGTGATGGTGTGTTTTTCATAGGAACAAGAAAGCTCACATAAACCTATAAAAAGACATAGTGTGTATGTATAATATGTGAGAGTTGACTTTTGGGTTCTTTTGAAAAACAACCGTTGTCTTCATTCATCAGGATTTTTCTTATCTGGTGTCAAGAGAGAGAAAGAAAATGAGAGGACGAGTGAAAGTGCTTTTCTGGCTTTGCCTCTGGCTTGATAATTTGGTCGTTAGGATTTAGAAGGGCGTTGTTGTGTAAAAATAAATGCTTCAAGTAGTAGTAAAAGCAGTTGCTTTGTGTATGTAGTGTGTAGCTGTACTAGCATCATGAATTCATCACGAAGAGTTTTGTTGGAGTATACAAAGAGGAGAGAAAAGTAGTAGTTTTGGTGGTGTATGTGTACCGCCCTTTCCTTGTGTGATATCTTACACCCCATCGACATTTTTCCTTCTCTTCCAAATGGGGCTCAAGTGGTCCAGTGAGAGAAGGTTGTCTAGATAAACCTCTCCGTGTCGAGATTAATGAAGAATGTCCAGTAGCGATTCCCTCTCAAACTTTGCACTCTCGATCCTTAATCGAAATTAATCAAATCAGACTTATACTGTTCCAGTAGCACCTCTCCCTCTTTAGACCTATTGCATCCTTCCTTCCTTCCTTGTGTGCATTAATCCTTAACGCTTTCTCTTTTATCTGTTATGGACAATAATATTATTATTGATCAGGTTCACTAAGAAAATTCATCGAATTCATTACAAATTAGCTATTGATTTCTGGAGCAACTTTAGCATTATTAGTTCTTCTCAGAACTGTTACATGTGCATCACCATCCTCAATTGTAATAACAGTTTAGTCATAATACTACACTTTTGGATTTTGCGTAAGATTAGATTCAAGTGTCCATGCAACCAATCTTGGACATTTTATCCACTACTACCTTTCATTCTTTTGCGAATCATCCCTTTCTTCTTTCATCTCAAAGTATTATTAATTATAATTATCAATTTATATTATTTTTATTTTCTTGCTTGTTTTTCTTTCTTTTCTGCCACTATATTTTGTATACCGATATAAAGAATATCCAATTTTAGAAAAGTCTACCATGTTTTTTGTTTTAAACCCCCATACATTTTTTTACTCCACTCACTACCCATTTCACTTTCACTTTTCCTGGGATTACTCTGAGGGGGCTAGAATACCAAATAAAGCTTAAAGCTAGGTTGCAGTTTAATTTTTAAAAAAATACAAATTCAGAGTTATATTCTTACGCATCTTTTATTTATTCAAATATGGATCATAAATTATTGGATCTATTTAATGAAATAAATAGTATAAATTAAAAAATAGTAAATTTAAAACCATAAATTAATTGCTTGACCTAACATTGAAGAAAGTTGCCTAAATGTATACAGTTTTCATTAAAATATTTTGAATGATTGAATTAGATTTTGAGTTTAAAACAAAACATATGATTATGAGTAATGAAATACATATTGGAGTAGTTTTGTAGGAAATAAAAGGCGTAAGTTATAAAACGGTGGGTACGAACTATCTCCATACCAATACAACTTATGCACTATTGCGTGACTAGGGGAGTGAACGTGAAATAATTTAATGAAATGAAACTAAGAAATACAAAGTTGAAATGAATTGAATGTCTCGATTCTGATAATAATAATGGTGATAGTAGTGTTTAAGTAGTTTACCTGTGTAAGAGGGAACTTCTCTTATAGCAAAAGTCAAGAATGAATGAATGATACATATTATAATAATGAATGTATTTAACCTGTCCAATGTTTGCACCTTTGGTGGCTTAAATTGCGTGGAATAAATTAATGGGTATTATGATGGTATTCTTTATCTTAACGGGTGGTACCAGGTACTGAGCTGGTACGTTATTATGTTGTTATGATCATACCATCGTGTAGCTTATAAGTAGCGTTTTAGGGTGTTGCGATTACGATTACTTCGATATATTCAGGGACAACTTGAAGGCAGACTGCGATGTGACTTACTGGTAACAGTTAGTAGCAAATACTAATTTATTTCCTCCTTCTAACAAACAAAAAATAAGCGTTTGAACATTTGTAAGAGCATAATAGTAGTAGCAGTGGTGGTCTTGAGAATTCTGATTGAGAGGCTACTCGAGGGTTGAATACTATTAATACGAATGAATAAGGACCTTTATTATGGTGTAGTGAATCACCTCTAGCTCTGTTATGGTCTTTGTTTTCCTGGAAAGTTGGCTTGGTGGTTGGCATGAATTTCACCTCACCTAGAGACGATAAAAGTATAGCATATCAATACTTTTTCAGTAGTTGTTCAGTAAAATGCTTTCTTACTCCCTGGATCTAATGACAGACAAGTTAGTTATAACTAACATTGTGATTCCTGAACTGACTGAACGACACAATTGGGAAATGCTCCTACACTTGAGATAATTTCTTAAGAATTCCACTTTTCCAAGATCCAATAAAATAATTTACTACCACTACTGCCACGCTCATCTTGATTCCCATTGTACTTTGGTAAATGGTGTGCATTAGCTGTGTCTTTCTCTTTACGACCAGTTTGCTGGCTTGTTTGATAAGACTTTAGACTTCAGACTATTTACAACTGGCTTTGAGTCAAGTTACTCTTCTGTAGGATGATATACTCAGAAATAGCTTTGTGGTTGTTTGTAGGTAGGCCGTTCAGCTCAAGAAGTAAACTTGTACGTTAAACATTACGTCTGACCACCACCGACAACGGTAGATAGATAAAGTGAAGGGGATGCATATAAATTTTTTTGTATACTAAAATGCTTCTATGTACATTCTTGCTGGTATATATATATGGCCAGGTCACCTATTGTAAATGTAGAATGTAGAAGCTTATCATGCACAATAGGACAGATATTGTTTTGTCTACACACTGCTTCTAGTACAAGTATTTGTAGTAGAAGCACTTTTCTTTTATTTTGTTCACCCAGTTTGAGATCAGGATTGGAAATAATAGAAAATAGTAATCGAATCCAAACGGGGATTCCGCCGTCGTTGAGCTCAGTTGAATTTAGACGTGGTTGCTTTAAGACTGTACGCTCCGGTTATAACTTTTAAGATGAAAGTGAGAGAATATACCCTGAAGACATGGAGAAACTACGAAGCAATATAATATGAAAGCGGGCAGGGACTTTTTCTTAAATGCTGAGTCTGCATTGCCAGAGCCAAATGGCCGGCATCTAATGTTCTCTACATATAAGCAACTGTCCTTCCTTGCCAAGGAGATTGTTTTGCACACAGAGTTTTGAGCCCAAGGATCGTCCCAAAAAGAACATTAAAAACTTCTGTCCACGACCAATGCGTCTCGAAAAATATACATGCATGCATTTTGACATCTGTCGCACATGGTAATTTTTTTACTGGATGACCAGGACAGCCGGTGTCAGTGAAAATTGCACCCATTTTCACAGTCTCCATATTCATGATTTACTTGATTCTGAACAAAGTGCCATGCTAATTCCCTTATCGATATGACCACTCCCTTTTTTTCTTCATCCCCTTTATATTATTTGATGATATTGCTTATACTTTTGCTCAAGACTGATGTTGTTCCTCGTTCCCAAACTGTTCCTATTGCTGCACCTCTTTTATTTGTCGTCAGCCCATTTTATCAGTTGCTCATAACTTAGCATTTCAGGTTCATAAGTATGTTCATGGATGTTAGTATTAGTATCTCCTATAATGCTATACTAACATTTATACATTACTTGTAGATAGCAAAAATTTCCATTGTTGCAAACCAATTGCGTAGGCAAAGCAGACAGTTCTATGTTTTTAACACAACTTAGGGGAAGGTGAGATGTGACTTTCTCCCTAGGACTTTTCCCAATATCTTTGAATTTGGATATAAATTGACATTTGGTCTGAGACTCATTGATCAGGAGTGTCCAACTCCAACCACCACTACCGCATACAGGGACCAATCTTTAGAGGTAAATTCTAATATCGTAAGCGAGTATTTCATGAGTCGCTGCTTCTGCTGCCGGTGGTTTTTCAGTGACGGCTGATTTTCTTTAGTCAGTGGAAAAAGGAGATGGCCGTTACCCTATCTGCTCTGAGTCCATAAATCTTCCGTCAATGTCCGTAAAGATAGCACCTTAGCCAAATGGGGGACAACACGTTTGGATTATGCAGGCGAGCTAAAGCAATCGCATTGCGCGTCCGTTTATACCTTCAGCTAACGCTAACACAACTTTCATATTGAAAAGAGCAAGTTTTCACTGTCTGTCACTATTCTAACTCCAAGTGAGGGCATCTGATTCAAAGGGTGTGATGGGAGATTATTACCACTCTTGCTATGTGTTGAAAACGCAGAGAAAAATGGAAGATGCATATCAGTGAAATTGCTTTTATTTCACCATATCACCTTCGTCTCGTGTATTTCTGTCGTGGACTTTTTCTAAATTTATTTTTGTCCATTCAGTTTCCATTTCCTAAGTATACGAACTTTGTCCTCTGTTGTCTTGTAGTTTACTCTTTGAAAGTGGGATTCCTCTCTCCTTATAAAATAATTTCACATTGTAAATCGAATTTCATTTTATTTAAAACTCAAAGTATACACCTACCTACAATGAAGGTTTTGTTTAACTTATAATTAAGTCTTCTGCAGATCTTACTAGTCATTAATTAACACAATGAAAATACCTGTGAAAACAATATGATCTTCGTAAGTCATTAAATTATCCATGAATTTCATTGCTTGTGGTTCAAAATAAGAAACAAAAGGATTAACCGGTTGCAACTACTTACCTCGTATGAGAAACCGTAAAGTTTAGATTCTGAGATTTAATCCACGCAATGTAACATTATAAGCTAAAAAGCTCTCGGGTTTCATACAAGTAGCTACAAAACAGGAGGAAAAGGAGAAATAGGGAAGAACAGGGAAGAAAGTATGAGGAACAACAGTAGGGAAATAGGGGTAAGAAGATCCTTGCAAGAAAAATGAGAAAAGTGCGACACGGGAAAGAAAGCAGGGAAAGTTGCACTCTGTCGGATCATATATATGTGTCGTGATGTTCTTGTGAAAAAGGGTAACACTAGTTAGTACACATTGTGAGGGAGTGCAATATGTGGAGATGTAGAATATATCTATACAGTTTAAATATTATTTGGAAAGAAGAGTAGGAGTCAAGTAGGACGATCATGGAATTTCTGTTGCCTATACCGACTAACCGTTTCACAAGGTTCACAAATGTATCTTACCGGGCAGCAGCACTCTAATTAGTAAAGGCTTGAGGCTGAAAGAAAAGTTGTATTTGTAGAATAAGTGTGTGGTAGTACCATATACTATGTATAATAATAATGTTGATCATCCTAAAGGGGTAGTAATAGTACTAAGGAAGGCGACAGAAGTACGAGAAAGATGAGGACAATTGATGTGAGAAAGTTGAAGGGGGCGTTTGAATTTTAAATAAAGCTGACGAGAAAAAGAGGTAGGAATGGCATCACATTTTCGTGATTATTGAGTCCTTTTAACATGCACAAATGAGCTTCGTGTAACTTTTATTTGAATTACACTCTCGGGATCGTTTCCCGTTGCTTTTTCCTCGCTTATCTCACCCATGAAATCTCCTTGTAGTGCCTCAGAATTAAGTTGATAAGCACTTTTCTCAATTTGCGATCCACATCTCAAACCTATATTCATCCCTCTTTTACAACATATGCCATTTATGAACTTTCTAATGCTTCTACTAAGTCCTTATCCTTATTCTTCTTATCAATCGTATCTGTCCTCTTGTTCTCTTTACTTAAAGACCTCTACCCCTGTTTGTCCTCTTATGTTAGATAGGAGTACCACACATAGCTTTACTTGCAGCACCTTATATTATATATATATGTTTCTTTCTGACGATTCATATTATCGTTATTATAGTGTTCAACCTGAAGTAGCTAGTTATGGAATTTTCTATTATTGCATTACGTATTGTAGGCAAAATAATTTTTGTCTCCTTGTTACAATCAGCTTATAGTTTTTCCAATTTTTTATTCGATTCGTAGCTTCTCAAATCTGATTTGCAATTAAGTTCTATGCTTCATTTACATGAAGCAGGTGAAAGTTGCATTTGTGACTCTATATAGCATGTAAATGCATATAAGCATATATATATATGAATGTCTGATGAAAAATGACTTTAAGTGAAAGTAAAAGCTATTGGATATATTTCAATTAACATGTTTTTGAGAAATAAAAGGAAGTTGGAAATTAGTTGAGAGTCGGAGAGTGTAGCCCAATCCGTGACAAAGGGGGGGGGGGGTTCTGTAATGGGAAACGAAATAATGTAATAATGTGGACGTGTATTTATGTCCGGGTTGAAAAAATCTGAGTGGTGTATATATGCATAAAGAGGCTTGGGTTTGTTGAAACGTGTAATGGTAAAAGGAAGGCGAAGAGAGTGTCCTTTTCCATAGTTGAAGAGTAATGCAACTAAGTTACTCTTACAGAAGAGAATCTCAGCAAGAAAGTCACCTTATCTAAAGCAAGAGTTGGCCGTGTATCTTTTGCCCCAAGCTGGTAATTATGCACGCGTGGTTGAGCTTCCTGAGCTTTGGTACTTTATTTTTCACACTTGACTCTTTTTCTTCCTTCTGAAATGTGTATTATGGTCTGACTCCAACTGAGAACTTCCGAACTCGCCAATTCTCATCTTAAAGAGGGTAACTGTGGGGTAACTCAACTCCAAATGCATCATGGTTTATTGTTCCGTTCTCATGCATCTTTGTAGGATTCCTTGAGATGGGCAAACTGATTATCTTCTTTGGGAAGTGAATGGACTTTTGATAATAGGAAATTATATTATTGTATGAGTAGGGCTAAAGAAAGAAAGGTGAAAGGTAGATGAGTATTTCGGTCAAATTATAATAAATCCAACTATTCGCTGCCCCTTGGTTCCATTCGTATCAATAGGTTTCCGGGTAATTTCTCCATTTAGGCTTTTGTTTCCTTGATTACCTTTCAATAGCTGATGAAGGAAACTGATTAGAATACTATTGTGAGAAGCAGAGTGAAAATGAAATTGTGTTTGTATAAACGAGTCAGAGAAAAGGTGCCCTGAATAGGGAACCAAAGTTATCAGCTCGTAAGGGTGAAGGATGATTTGTGAGATGAAGACATGGAGAAATCCATTAGACGGACTCAACTACTTTATTTGAAGGCAGTTTGTAGTCCAAATAGTAGTGAATGGGGTGATGGTGATGATAGTGGTGGATGACATAAAAAAAGGACACGGGGCGAAACCCACGATGAATGATATCCCTGACGTAATAGTAGTTCGTAGCTCGTAAGTTGCCCTGTCAATATGTAGAGAAACAGTGGAAAATGTCCATTGCTTACTAACTTGCAAGCTTTTGCGAGTATTGCTAGAGTGTAAAAGTTTTTCTGAAAATAGTAAACGACTGCGATGCCGAAAAGCATAGGCAGTTGTTTGAATTATTGCAAGGAATGCTTTTGAAAGGGGCATTTTGTCGGCGAGAAAAAATAAAAAAGAACAATTGTCTTTCTTTAAGTTCAATATATCTAACTAACGTAATGTCATAGATGGGAATCGAAAAAAATAACTATCGGATGTTGGGTCCATCCGTGGCAGTATGGTGCAATTTTCTTATAAAAACACTTTTCTATGATATTTCAGAATAGAATTTCCGTCCTTTCTTTTTCTAATAGAAGTAAACGTATTTTCACTGTTCTTTCTGAACTCTGTTGGATGGACGTATGAGGAGCAAATCGTCTCGTCGCGTGTCCATTTTCATCACTCAAAAACAGCAAAGAACTAGACCTTGTTAGAAAGTCCTGTCACTTAGTTACATTGAGAGATTCAAACGCTTCTTATTATCTTTAGCAATACTTTCTCCTTCTACTTTGATCTCTATCTGGTATATGGGTTTGTATGTATAACAATAAGTGAAGTTAAACGGTTCTCTTTCATTCAACCACTACTGACTAGATTTCAAAGAATCATAAGACTTTGTTTGTCTTACTCTCTTAGCCAACTTGAGAGATAGGAATGGATATGCCATTGGAATTATGATATGGCACCTTTTTATATCTTTGTTCCTCTTTGTCTGACAGAAGTCTAAACTTAAGTCCAAGAGGCTCACGTGCGTTTCGAATTAGAAGCTAAAAGAATAAATCTTGTGGTGTTTTTCGTCCCATTGGACTGGTGATGGCCTCTGTAAATTTTAACTTTGGCTGTTTCTTGAGACTAGCCTTACAAGGAGGATAGTGTTGTAATATATTTTCCATCGGGACGAAAAGTATAAAGTATAAACCGTCGCAAAGGGAAACGTGGAGGGTCGTAAATCAGAACCTATGTTATTGCCATTTAGAGGGAGATGGATACTCTGACGACCAGGAATCGCATTCAAGAATTCAATATGCCGCAGTAAAAATGGACTTCCATGTGTGAAATTCAAGAGTCATCGACATTAACGAAAATGGAGTGCAGTACATTACGCTGGACTCCTCTTAACCCTCTTCCTTCTATAGAAACTTTCTGCATCCTGAAATACTAAAAGAAGCTTGAACACAATCTATTACTTTTGTATGGTTGTACCTACTTGCTTAGGTGTATTTCTAAACTCAGCTACCAATTTTTGCCCTATAAACCGAAACACTACTGTACTTCACACAAAATACCACTCCCAGCCCTCGTAAAATACTACTTTCTCCTAAAAACTCTTAGACTCAATTTCAAATCCTAGAATTTCATTTAGCCATATACTCCGCAAGTAAGAAGTTTTGTGGAATAAATGTTTCGAAAGTATCACTAGAAAGTGTACATGTCGTAGTTTAAGGTGCACTTCTTCTTTCTTTGATAGTACATAATTACTCTGTGTATAGACGCTCTTTGCAACAATCGCCTTTCCTCTCTTTTATCTTCATATAGTAAACTGTACATATAATAATAACCAAGAATAAGTACGTCTAAACTTGGAATATTCTTTCAAACCAAAATTATCATTTGCTTTTACTAATGTATTTTGAGAAATTAAGTAACGGATTGAAGATCCCTTGGGACGTTTATTTCTAATGACAGAATATCCAACTGAAGAGGTCCCAAGTGACCCATCAGCCTGAGGAAGTCAGGGGTCTTCATCCTAGTTATTCTAGTTGTGGGCATAATAAGAAAAGCTACATGTGTATGTGTTTAAGTTGGTATATATTGGCTTGTGTGTCATATCACATCCATGATCTCTCTTACTATGTGCCGTACGTATGGTGGCATCTTTCCTTCTGGTATTTCACACTGGTAAAACTCTTATGGCCTAATAAATGGAATAATTGAGTGAAGCATTTTGGGAGCTTAGAATTGTTTTGTTGCTTTTGTTGTCCCAAATAATATTATTATGACAACAATTGACATTATACCGTTTTATTTGATGCACATCCACAGCCCTTTTATTACACGAAAGTGTACACAGTCATGCGAGGGTAATAATATAGATAGGCCGACTAATAATAAGTAAAATGGGTATTTACAGTTTGCAAGAGTATTGTACTAGGCGAAGAAGGAGACTTTGTATTATTGCCTTTGCTGTTGCTGAAACTTTGAAGTAACGATTAACTCTGTTGTTATTTGACTCATACAAAGCCAGATAAGGTTGCTTGGTATGATGTGGTTGTATTTATTGAGATATTTTATTTGAGACGTCATAATCGGAAGGGAAAGTGGTTTGAGATGGCCATGATGATGGTGATAGTTTCTTGAAAGACATACCTACCATATATATATATGCATATAGCAATTTGTATGGGTGTTGGTTAGTAGTACTCATAATACTATTTTACTGATAAAAAGGAGTTGTTGTTTGTCTACTTTACGACAAGAGGCTTTTGAAGGGGAATGACTACTATGAAGCTTGTGAGTTGTTGAATTTAAATTCCAAGTTTTATAGTGTAATAACAAGTGGGACATAGAAGATTGTACAAAAGAGGAGAGTAGAGAGTGAGTGTGTAATATTCTTAATAGTGTGGTAGAAGTAGTACTGAATTGTGTACATCTCAAAACCTAAAGAGTGTGAAAGGAATAGAAAGAGAAAGCTATGAAAGATCTTTTAGGAAATAAATTTGTGTATGTGTGAGTGATGTCCAAAAGTGGGTGGACTGACTTTTCCGTAGTAGTAACAGTAGTAAAGTGAGTGAGTGAAAGGCCAGGGTGAAAGTTGGCACGCGAGGATGATGTTAGATTGTTGGTAAAAGAGAAAGGTGGGTAGTAAATGTTATCCAGTATATAATAATAATAATATG
>JAQGAA010002638.1:0-12272 GCA_034696425.1 Isotoma viridis | reverse complement strand
ACAAAGATGGTTCCGGTTTCTATGAGCAGACAGAAAGCAAAACTTTACTTTATAGGAGAATAATTGATCTTTTGAAGGAATCTCCGCCGATGTCACTAAAACTCAAGTGTTTAAGTATAAATACACCTCAATCGATAGCAGAGTTTTATGGTCAGGATTTTTTAGATTTGCAACATAGTTGTAGGGATAGAACTGTTAAGTTACTTTGTAATTTGGGTATTTGTTTTACTGAAGGACTATTACCCATACGGTTATAATAACTGATTTCGCTTTAAATAGAAATATAATTAAGTCTTACAGAATTGCTTTCAGAAAACCTATATGTATGCAGTGTGTCTTTGTCAGGATTTCAACACTTTAAAATGTAAATTGTGCAAAACAGATATGATTGAAGAGTCTTTATTTGGATAGTAATAATTATCATTATTAATGTCTAGTTGTAATTGTAATTTAAGTGCAAAAGGTTATTATACACTTTTGCTCTTAGCTTGAATATAAATGTTATAACATGATTTTGCAATCGATCAAAATTCAAATTAAAGTCCATTAATTATGACTGCAGTGATAATTCTTTGGATGTTGTTCGTAACATTATTAATTTCTTTAGCTAGATAAGCATAACTGTATTTCTCATAAAGTGTTTCATTTTTTGGCCTTTCCTATGACTCAAACACAGAAATGTCTAGTTGGGGTTGTGACTAAAGATAAGTCGACTGCTTGTTCTGGCCAAATGTTGTCGGTAGTAACGCATATCTCAAAATCAGGGATATTTAGATAAGTGCTTCTATGAAAGGAATATTTTTCTAAACTGCATGCTCTCGTGTTTAATTACCTCTATTTTCAATACTGATCCCCAACTCAACGCTTTAAACAACTGCTGTTTTAAGTGCTGAAATAGTAATATTTGAAACAGAATCGTTTTAAGTCTCTAAATTAATATACAAAGTAAAATGGAGTGTCCTGCAGCTTGGAGGAAAGTGGGCTTCTTGTCCCTACCTGATTTGGTAAGTTGTAGAGAACATCCGTTTACCACCCGAATATACACTGGTTCAACAATTTGAAGTAAAAATACAAAAATAATCATAAAACCATAAAAAAGTATTTTATTAAACAGCAATTGGACGAAATCTACAAGTATTTGGATCGGAAGACATACCTAAGTTTACGTCGGACCTGTAAAGCTACCAAGGCTTGGGTTGAGAGTCATTCAAATAGGAATATCAATTGCTCCATGCTAGAAAAATGGAAGAAATGTCATTTGGAAATATTTGATGACGAAGATGTCCATGGAACCATGGACGAAGGCCAACAATCAGTGACTTTATAAATTCCATGTTGTACAGCGTCATTTCTGACATTTTCATCCGGAGTGACAACCCGACAAGCTTATACAAGAATCCCAATTTTCAAGAAGTTATTAAAACACATGGGAAAAATATTCGAAAACTACAGCTCCTTGCTTATAATGACTGTGAAACAGATGACGAGTGGAATTTCTTCAATTCTTTGACCAACTTGGAAGAGCTGACATTATGGACTGTACGGGTACGAATTGAAATGGGATCACAGAAAAAGGGCAATTCCATTTCGTCAACTCAATCTTCTGTTTTCAAAATTCCTCCTTGTTTCTTCAATCTCAAAGTGTTAATTTATAACCATCCAGAAACATACGGAAGACCTGTTTTAACTAACCACTGGGTTATGAATCCTATGACCTATTGCCCAAATCTCAGAGTACTTGGGTGTGGATTTTTGGGCAAGTTTCATGTTTACAGAGATGTTTCCAGTTTCTATGAGCAGACAGAAAGCAAAACATTACTTTATAAGAACTTATCTGAATATCTGAAATCCCCTTCGATGCCAACGATGAAACTCAATCGTTTGAGGCTAAACCTTCCTGATTCGACAGAGCGGTATAAAGCTGATTTTTTAGAATTGGTCCGTACATGTGAAACTGAGAAAGTTAAGGTAGTTTATGATTTTGGGTACAAATTTAATTTTGACAATGAGGAATAATAATAACTGATGACATGAGGCTTTACGATTCAGTTTAGGTAGTTAGTTTGAATGCTAAATGACATTTAAATCGTTAAACTCAATTAGTCATATTAATTATATTTTTTCTCCCATTATTCCTATAGTGTATTAATTAGATCAATAAGATGCAATCAAATCAACTTCAATCTTTATTTATGTATCGTCATTTTTGAAATTTTATAGAAACTTAAAATTAAAATACTGATTCTAAGTAAATAAAACGCTTTGTTTGTTTTAAAATAAAAAGCTGGTAAAAATATTACATTAAAATCGTAATTATAATAATATTTAAAAGTAATAATAGTAGTAATTAAATTTTAATAGCAATTAAAAATAAGGTAAAATAACAAATAAAAATAACAAATAAAATAAAATTAATGAGTAAAATAAATTAATAAAAATCAAATAGTAAATAAAATCTTAAATTGATTGATTGGTACCATTCATTTGTAGCAGATTCGTAAGCAATAGATAATTAGGGTGGGGCTTATACCGAAGTAACGTGAACTTTAATAGTAATGAAATGCTCAGACCATCAAACAAATGCCATTCTTGTTTGGAGTATAATACCTCTCAAAGACATTAAGGGTCAATAAATTAGAATTTGGTAGAATCTTAATTGAAGAAGTCACGACATTTAGGTTAGGTGTTAGGATAGGTCTTGATATCTTTCTGAATACAACTGGAACTAAAATGAACTTGTTTCCCATACCGGATTTGGCAAATATTGGAAAGATTATTACTGCCGAATTGAAAAACAATTCTACTAAACTTTGTAAGCAAAGAGCTTAGACACCCAGAGCATAATTTATGCACTAAAATAGATCTACATATAAAAGCTTATAATCTCTCTATCCTACAATACAATTAAGGGTATATTGTTGTCATATATCCTAGATTTGGGTCAGGTCGGCTGTCCCTGTTATTGGGCATACAACTCTCACTCATCAATCAGCAGACACTTTGCAAATAATATTTCTCGAGTCATTCATTTCGAATCTGAATGGCATGGACTTTGTTCTTCTTCTTGTAAACTTTTAGTTTCATAATTTTGCTTTAAATCGTAACAACCAGAATACAAACTCGAGTTAAAATTTCAAATCTTTTTGATAGCTAAAACTACATCAATATTTAAAATTTTGAAATAGATTAATTTCTATTCTCGACACACCGAATTTTTTTACAGCTTCTAAAAACGGCTAGCACTAACGACGGAAATTTAAACTGGATTTTTTGATGTCCCTTCCGGATTTGGTAAGTAAAGCAATCACAGAGCTAAAACTTCAATTCATTTGTTGGAAATAATATTAAGCACAAATTAATAAAAATACTTTAACTCCTAGGCTCTGGACAAAATTTACGAGTATTTGGATCCCAAATCGTACTTAAGTTTGCGTGTGGTATCAAAGGAGACAAAGGATTGGGTTGAAAGTTATACAAACAAAAAAAATCATTCATCGATGCTCAAAAAATGGATAAAATATCAAATAAAAATAGTTGATGAAGATAATGATGGCAAAGGACGAAGACCAACAATGACTGATTTCCTAAATTCCAAGCTGTATCCCTTGATTTCCAATATTTCTATCCAGTGTGACAACATCCAAGGCTTATACGAGATACCCGGATTTCAAGAATTCATTAAAACATATGGAAAAAACATTCGAAAACTAAAGCTCCGTGAGTATAACAACTGTGAATCAGATTGCGAGTGGGATTTCTTCAATCATTTGACCAACTTGGAAGAGTTAGAATTATGGACTGTGCACGTGCACATAACATTAGCACCCCCCACACCGCCTTCTTATTCGAGGATTCCTTCGTGCTTTTACAATCTTAGTGTTACTTTACAACCATCCAGAAGAAGACACATATGACAAGCAACCTTTGCTAATGGATCACTGGGTTATGGATCCCATGACATTCTTTCCCAATCTGGAAGTACTTGGGTGTGGATTTTTAGTAGGTTATTCTATTTACAGGGAACAGAAGTCATCAAGTAAAAAGTTGTTGTATAATAGATTATCTAATTCTTTGCAAACCTCTCGAGTGCCACTGAAACTCACGGATTTAATTTTAGATGTTCCTTTTCAGGCCAGAGGGTTGGCTTTTGCTGATTTTGTCGAAGTGCAGAGTACTTGTAGGAGGAGGAATGTTCAGTTGAGTTACAATTTTGGCTCATTGTTTAACTCGACTCCTTGGCATAAGTATTATTAAGATTTCACGGTTCAGGTGCTTGTTTTTGTTAAATCTGGGTTCTATTTGAATATGGAAGTTTGAGAGATTAAAAATAATGATTTACATTTCAACATTACAAATTATGACATTTTTACGCAAATAAAAATTGCATAAGGATCAGAAAGCATTAAAACTATCGCATAGCGGATTAAACAGCAAAAAACCCAAGTTTTTCCATTTTCGATTTTCTTATATGATAAGTACTAAAAGCATCATCAACACTGAAATAGTTGCCATAATTGAATATGTACTAAAAAGATGGTTGAAAATTTTTAATTTTGATTGTAATTAGGGATAATTTAAGTGCAATAGATTACAAATAGTGATTTATGTTCTTAACTTACATCATAATAAATATCAAAAGCATTTTAACTTGTAATTTATCAAGACAATAAATAATAAATAGTTTTAGTTTTTATTACCATTCTTTATGTAGTTGCTCATTTGTCATAATATTATTCCTTGGATTCATAACAAGGAAATAAAGCTTATAGCTAATATAGCATTAGACTGTAATATTATATGGCATTTCTTAGGATCTGTAAACTAAACAGTAAAACTATAACAAGAATTGCTTGTCTTAAAATTAATGGTGTAATATTGCACTGATGTCATTTATTTGTAGCCGATTCGTTCCATATGGAAAAAGAGTCTGTGTCGTGTTGGCTTGAATAGAATAATTTTGAAAGGTTAACTTAAGAGGCAGTAATTCTCAGTCAGGCCAGCACAGCAGTAACAAAAGGTCTTTCTTGTCTGGAGTTATAATAATAATTAAAGGCATTCCAAGGGTCATTTACATTATGTAAGGAGAGTATTTTTAAGTCGAAGGTGACATAGTAGGTCAGGTTGGGATAGAATAATATCCAGAAGGTAAAAATAAGCATAGCAATAAAGATACATAGTGTCAGAGTTTCAACTAATTCTTATTTCTTTGTTCCTTCCACAACTAGGTAGTTTGTATAAAGACAAGGTTGGTGTTTAGATAATTTCTTTCTCTGAATAGAATGGATTTGTTGTATTTCATATTTCTTTCTCTAATCTTTTAGTTCCACCATTTTACTGGAAAGCCTAACAAGAAGGAAGACGAGCTATTATATCCAGCCAAAAGATTCTTGCTGTAATTAAAATATTATTTAATAAAACTTTAGTTTTAATCCTTGTGGGTGGATTAAAGTTTTAAAACAAAAATGGATTGCGGTACAATTGGAATTGAAGATGAAAGTAATATGATCAGCCTGATGTCACTACCGATTTTGGTAAGTAGAGAAAAGATACCCGTTAATAGATCAGAGTTTTGATTAAAAATTGCTCAGTAGAAATGAAATTATGTAATTCCTTTGCTTAAGACTTTGGACAATATCTTTGTGTATTTGGATCACAAGTCTTACCTAAGTTTGCGTCAAGCATCCAAAGCTTCAAAGGATTGGGTTGAGAGCTATTATGGAGTGAATGAGAAAATGAGTTCACTAATGCTAAACAAATGGGAGAATTGTCAAGTTGAAATATTTGATGATGACGATGTCAGAAAACGAAAACCAACAATAAGTGGACTTATAACTTCCAAGTTGTATTACATCATGTCCGACCTGTATATCCAGATTGATAACGTCCAGCAATTATACAAGAATCCGAAATTTCAAGAATTTATGAAAATGCATGGAAAACACATTCGAAAACTCAAGCTCCTTGCTTATAATGACTGTGATACGGATTATGAATGGAATTTCTTTAAGGAATTGGTAAACTTGGAATATCTCACAGTAGTAAGGGTTCGAGCTAAACCAAAGCAGAATAACTTGATTGCGACTAATGTGTCTAGGATTCCATTGTGCTTTTATCATCTGAAAAGATTAATTTATATTCAAAATTATGAAGCCCCAGATGCTGTACCAAAATGTTGAATGTATAAGGTTTGGATTTTCTTTTAAATGTTATCCTTTCGGTAAAGGTTTTCATATTTGAGCATATTATTATAATAAACGAATTAATTACTGAATTTAACTAATTACTTGTAAATAATTCATTCATAAAGTCAAAATGTGTGTTAAAAAACCTACCTTGAATACTATGGGCTACAATTGCCATTATAATGGCTGCAGAGAAAATAGTAACCAAGGAAATGTCTTTGATTAGGGTTGATCATCATTAAATTAAACAAGACTTTTTCCAACAAGCCCTTAATTTTTTAGAAAGATTTCCATCCGTAATTCACTATAAAACCTACCACTGACTGCAGTCCTACGTCATATCCGTTATTACAACTAATCGCTTTAAGAAAGAGTCATGGGAGGTAACCGATTAGATCAAAACCATGAGGAGCCTAATCAGGTAAACCCGAGCGGTGACCGAGGTGCCATGGAAGAAGACAGGCCTTCAGTGCAAGACCTTGAAGAGAGTGACCTAATACAACCCACTAGTCCAACACCTTCGAATGAGAATGCTTCAGAAGTCTTAACTACTGATGAACCACAAGGTTCAAGCCTTGGACAAGCTGATCAAGAGTTGGACTTGATGTCTGAAGGAGATGTCGGCTCTATCCAGGAAAGTCCAGAAGTAAATAATTTAAAGGAGCAAAAGCAAAACCATGTTGGAGAAGAATCGGACACAGAGAGCGTATCTGACCTTACTGAGGGTGAAGAGGAAGCTGTTGATGAAATGGATCCTTCTAGTATGGAGAAGATGAATGTGTAAGTTATTGAAAAATCGAATAATTCATTTAGTGAATATTGAAGTTTTCATAGTTTTGAATAATTTTTAGTAGACAAGGACGTTCTAGAAAAAGAGGAGGAAGGGGATCCCCGTCTGAATTGATCGTGGTGCAAGAGTGCTTCCCCGATGATGATGACGGTTGTGAAGACCGCCCCAAAAGCCCAGAAAAAGGAAAAAGCCCCCAGAAATCAAAAAGCCCCCAGAAATCAAAAAGTCCACACAAATCAAAAAGCCCCAAAAAACCAAAAAGTCCAAAGAAGGCATCTGGTGGAGGGGGTAAGAAAAATTGCAAAAAGGGCAAGGGTAAGTCTAAGGGTTCTTCAAAAGGTTCTTCAGCTCCCAAAAAACGCACCAAAACCCCTAAGAAAAAAAGCACTCCAGCGAAGGAAAAAAGTTCTTCAAAAAAGGCGTCTGGCAGTGGTGAAGGTGGTGAGAAGAAAAAGTGTAAGAAGAAGGGTTCATCTACCGGTACTTCCCCAGCCCCAACTCCAGTACCTCCAAAGCCAGTTAAAACTCCTCCACCTCCAAAGCCGGTCAAAACCCCTCCACCTCCAAAGCCGGTCAAAACACCTCCGCCTCCAAAGCCGGATGCAGGTGGAGAAAAGAAGAAGTGTAAGAAGAAAAGCTCTTCCGGTTCATCCCAAGCTCCGCCTAGAAGATCTGCTCGAATAGCAGCCAAAAAATCTAAAAGTAGCCGATCATCCAGCAAGAAACCTAAAGCTGCTAAAAAGAGAACAACTACCAAGTCCAGGGCAAAGAAATCTTCAGCGCCTAAGCGAAAAGCCAGTAGATCCAAGCCAAAGTCTAAATCCAAAGGAGGAAAGTCTCGGTCAGTGAAACCCAAGAAGAAATGTGTTTGTCCAGGTGGAAAGAAGTCAAAGGCTGCTGGAGGTGACAAGAAAAAGTCAAAGGCCAGAGGTGCTAGCAAGAAAAAGTCAAAACCCAGAGGTGCTAGCAAGAAAAAAGCCCCCAAAAGAAAAGCGTCGAAACCAAAGGCAAGTAAGCCAAAGGCTAAGAAGTCGAAGCCAAGGGCTAAGAAGTCGAAACCAAGATCTGCCAAAAAGTCAGGAGCAAAGAAAGGCCGTGGATGTAAGAAGCCCCAATTGCATTGATCTGTATACTTTACAAACAAAAAACATGACCCATGACCGAGAGGAGTTTAAAATTTGAGTAGTCATTGTAATAATTTTAGTTCTTATATTATTATCCAGTATTATGACATGAATTAATACAAAGTATCGCATCCTATGAAAATGATCAGAATGTAAATAAAGAATCTCAAGTGCTGTAAAATGAAATGCAAATCAATAATTTTATAATTTTTACTCATTTTTTATCATTTTTAAAACACTAGTTAGTTTTTTCGGTAGGAAATTAAGATTTTATTCACATTGACTTTCACAACTTTCAGAAATAGTTTACAACCACATTTAACTTAAGTTTTAAAACTTATTACACCTATTATAGATTGCATTACATTATATTATACCTTATCTTAAAATTATAGTACCTCCTGCGAATCACTAATCGTGTGGGGACCGTATTGTGTATTATGGGAACCTATTTCTCTCACGTTTTAATCTTTAAACACTAATATTTAATTAACCATTTAAGTGCTTTGAAAACCTTAATTGAGTGCAGTTTAATTATTATTATAATTATTACCTATATACCAAAATGAGTTAGATATAATCCTTGCTTATCAAACCAGCTCAGCGTGTGTGTGCTTATCAGCGTACAGAGCTTTGCATAATATATAATCATTTACAATACAAATTACTCATACTCATACATTTCTAAATTATTTTCACAGAGCTTTCACTTTTTAAACAGTTTTGATACTTATTTTTTGTTCGTTTCTTCACCTGCTTAAAAAACCTAACTTTCTTTAGCTACTTACAAACTATGGGTGTGGATTTTATACCTTTGTATATCATTTTACACTAAGTAAATATATAACACATGCATACAATTAAATAACATATTATGCGCATTAATATTATATCACTATTTTAATGAATTAATTATATATTACAATTATTATTTAGTTAAAGTGCTGTTGCATATATTATATCATTCAAGGTCTTGTGAGACTGATAAGTTTATAAAAGTTTTATAAAGTAAACTTAATCTAAGTTATATAATATGTAACTATAATGTAAAATCTATTCTTTTAGTTACTTGTTATATGCTAAATAGAACATTTTATTGTTTTAAATTAATTAAACTATTGACTATTATACAGATTAGCTATAGGTAGGTATTATTAGCATTGTATTTTTAAGTATTGTTACCAGTTCTATTTTTATTTCAGATATTGATATGTTGCTTATTGTATTTTTTCAAATTATTATAATATATTTTAACTCTAGACACAAATACAGGTTTAAAACTAATTTCATTACTTAGGCTAATTATTCATATTTAAATTATAATTTTTTAATATTTTTACAACCTTACAGCCTTACTTTTTAATGTAATTCACATTTTTCCATATTTTATACACTTTTATTTTTATTCACAACTCTTTTATATTTTTATATTTAGGGGATAGGAATGAAACAAGAATTTTTTTTAATGAATTTTAAATTTAAATTATGTTATCATTTTAAGAAAGAGTTTTACAAAGACAGCAAGAATTTAAAGATTTTTAATAAATTCAAAGTTTCTGATGTTTAAATTTCGAATTATTTTAAAAATAAATTTAAGTATATTTTTCGAAAAAAATTCAATACGATTTACAAAAATGTAGAAGAAATAAGTAAGAAATTTCAATTTGTTTTCATGCATTCATAATATAATTTTAGAAATGGACATAGTTAACTTTATATCTCTCTTGAAGAAGGTTTATTAGAAGAATGGATGTATTTACTATGGGATTACACCTGTCTGCTATTTATATATTTTCCCCATATGTGTAATTCAAAGAGATGTAAAGTTACCTGTGTTCATTTTTGTAATAGGTTTTGCTCTGTGTATAGATTATAATATTTTATTATAGGATTTTTATTATAGGATTTTAAAGATTTAATGATTGACGAAAACGCATATGAGATTCAGAGGTAAAGGGATAAATTGCGAAGAGCAATATCTGTAATTTACTTCTCTAAACCCTAGATTGCCGTTTCCGCAAAAATTCTCTGGAAAAAATTTCTTAGAGAATATCTGAAGGAAAAACAGAAATAGATTTTTTTTAAAGATGATCTCTCAAGTCATTGCTTTTTTTATCTCTACACAACAGACAAAGAATTAACTGAAAGTTTTCTTTTTTTACAGAGATTTACAGAGATTTACACAAATTCACAAGATTTCTTCTTTGTTTTTACAATATTCACAAACCAGGTGAGGTGGGTGGGGGATTTGGGTTTACTTTCTTTTACTAAAAGCTGAATGAAAGGTCGAAGGTTATTCACGTGCTTATTTGCAGTGTATAAGCCAAATCAGTTTTGCATTAAAATCCTTAAAAATGTAAAAAGGTCACAGGTCATTTTATATAATTAGAGGTAATTAATTAAATTTAAAAATCATGTTTTTTACAATATTTGCACGCATAGGAGCTCTTCTCTATATTGCGATTAACACACAAACAGATTGACGACAACACACACATATACAAACATATACACAGACAGACAGACGTATACGACATGCACACACATGGATACACAGTAACAATAATTAATTAATTAATTAATTAATTAACACACAATTAACTAATTAGCTTAGCTGTGGTTCGTATCTAAGTCTAAAGTTTGCAAAATTGAAAATTGCATTTAATTGTTTTTATACATAAATTGAAAATGGATTTTTTTCTGAAATGTTAGAGGCACATTGTATTAAAGAACTATTTCTATTATACTTTTAATAATTAAAGGTATTTTGCATTTATGGCTAATTTTTTACGTATTTTTATCATGTCGGTTATATTATATAAAGGGACTTAGTATAGAAGTAAAAGTAATGCATAGTGTTACAAGTTTTTTTATAATATATAAAGTGTGTTGTAGTTTTATGTAGAGAGCTGTTGCAGTAGTAGGTTTGTTATTATTTACTGTTTACTTTTTATCTTTAATGATACTTTTTAATTGATAAGTCAGTTTAATTCGTCGTTTCGAGTTATTTTTGATGTTTTTACTACACAATAGTGTTTTTAAGAATTATTACTTAATGAGCAAAATGATATAATTTGGATAGTTTTTTGAAATTAAGGTATAAAGTTATTTTTTCTAAATTTCTGAACGAAAAAGGTAATAGTTATAATAATTGAAATTTGAATTTCAATCCTGATTCAAAATCAAGGCATTTTCAACGACCTATCTACTTGTGTTGAAGTTTTTATCCTTTCTTAGTGACTTCAGTTGTTGGTGTTGATAATTCCCATCTGCAACTTAAAAAATGTTTGCAACACTATTGCCTAAGAACTTTAATCCAGTTTTCGTTTAAGTTTTATAATAATATTATTTTTTGCTTCAAATTCTTTTTTTTTATTTGAACTATTTCAAAATGGACAGGATTTATATTTTATTTTAGTACGTAGTGTGTATTAGTAATTTATTAGTAGCTAGTTCCAGTAGTAATTATTAATTTATATTATATTATAGAAAAGGGTAATTTTTAGTGAGATATTTAGTGTTTAAAAAAATGTTATTATTGATGAAGAGTTTTCTCAGTCACAGTAGTCAACATTTCTTCCTTCTGAGGCTTCTTGAAGAAGGGAAACTCTTTCAGAGCCTAGAATAAGGTCTGTTAGACACCCTACGAAACCTTCTGTGTATCTGTTCATACTTTGATGTCTTGCGTCTTCCAAGCCACCTGGAATTTTAAAAAATTATGAAAGTTTCATACAATTTTGACAAAAAATGTATGGAAATTTTAAAATTATACCAATATAAAGGCCGTCATTGATATTAAGTTGGCGAAGTTTGCCAGGTGCCATGCCACTGACTGGTGGCCCATCATCAACTGATAGACTGGCTTCTTGTTCATTTCTATTGGAATAAGATGGAAAGTTGTTTGAATTTATTTTTTTGAATTGTTTTTTTAATTATTTTAATATTTTATTTTACCTGATAAGATGGACACGATGCCACTGTCCATCATTGACGGATGTGAAGTTGTAGGCAATTGTGATTTGGCCAGACCCTAGGGAAAAGCTGGCCGTGACGAACCCATTTCTCAGGCCCATGGAGATGAAATCACTAGCTGAGGTCATCCATTTACGCCCAGCCCACACTAAAAGTCCTCGTGTCAAGTCTGTCTTCACTCGAAAACTTAAGTTCAACCTCCAT